>OX578146.1:47466274-47671274 GCA_951213105.1 Amaurobius ferox
AAACAATTCATGCTTTCAGATAGTGACTAATTAGTGCAGAAAATCTCCATCAAACTCAGAAATAAAGTTTTATTTCTCTTTGACGTTTTAAACAAACGATTTTCATCCTTTCCGTTTGGATAAACCACGGAGTTAGAGTAGAACTCCTAGGAAAAAGTTCCGTTTTTCATTAATATCTCGACAACCCCTGGTCTTAGAAATACGAAACTTGGACAAAATTTATGGAGGGCTATTTTAAAGCTACCCACAAAATTTCATTAAATTTGGTTTAGCCGTTCTCTCGTGATGATGAGACAAACGAAAGTTTCGTTTTTTACTAATATCTTAAGAACCACTGGTCGTAGAAACTCCAAACATACTCTAAATTTTAAGTGGGGCTACTTCTAGGTTACCCACAAAATTTCATCGAATTCGGGTCAGCCGTTCTCTCGTGATGATGGAACAAACAGACAGACAGACAGACAGATTTTCAATTTTATATATATAGATTAATTTTGCGAAGGAAAGCCTAAGTTTTCTATTTTTTGCACTTACAAAAATTTTTCTTTGTGCAGAACGCTTATGTAATCCAGCTGATCTGAGCACTCGTCGAACACTTTCAGGTGAAATTGTAGAAGAAAATTTGTCAGTAAATTCTGTAGAAATTTTTACAGCACTCAAACATGGATTTTTCACAAATTTTCTAACTACAAATCTCTGATTACGTGGAGTTAACTTTGCCGGATGACCTTTCCTTACCTTGTTTTCGATCCGACTTCCTTCTTTAAAGAGTTTTAGCCCATACTCTGCACCGGGGCGCGGTAGCCCATTGGTTAGCGCGCTGGAGTTGCACTCGGTAGGCCCGGGTTCGATTCCAGCCACTGCCAAAACTGCCGCCGTGTTCACGCGGAGTACGATCACATTAAACATGTGGGTCCGTAAGTCCTTCCGAGAGGTTGGTGGTAGGGGAAGGAGGATAAGGTCCCTGTGGATGCCTCCCCCACGGGGTTCCGGTCTAAATTGGGTGGCACTTCCCGGCCGTCCAAACTGTTACCTTACACCTTTCTGGTAGGTCGGACGGTCTGGGTAACAACATACTCTGCACCGTAGAATGGGATAAATTTACTAATTTAACGATATTACGAACTGATTTAACACTACTATGATGAAAAATATTCAATTTTCGAATGCTATTTGTTGTTTCCTTACCACTACGAGCCATTTTTAAACAATACTATAAATATTACAAAATAAGCAAGCAATGATTAAAGTCAAACGCTTTTTTAAATGTCACCACAATGCAAAAATTAAAAAAAAAGCGACAGACAATAATTTTATTTATGAATTTATCCGAAAATGTTTCGGTGTACAATCATTTTTGTGAAGTGTTTGTTCTTTCTCTGCCTTCTTGTATTTTCATTTTTATAAAAAAACAAGAAAGATCAATCATGCTTAAAGCATTGATTATAAAACACTTTCCAACTTCAATGCAATTTTATTTAAACATGTCTAAAATGCAATACATTCCTCGGTAATATTTTAAAACTTATCACAATACTACATTAATTTATTATATATTTGAAAACTTTAACCTTCATCGAAAAAAATGAACTTCATTCAAATGACGGCATTGAAATATAAATTGCCTGGTTTAAACATCTCTAAAATGCGATACATTCCTCGGTAATAATTTTAGAATTATCATAATACTACGATAATTTATTATATTTGAAAATTTCATCGAAAACAACTGAAATTCATTCAAATGGCGTCATAGAAAAAATAACACGCCTGGCTCTCTCTATAAAAGCAGCATTCCATTCATAAATAATTTCCCATTCATGTCATTCATCACAATACTATAATAATTTATTTTATTTAAAAATTAAGACCAAGGAGCTACAAGTAATTATACTCTACGCGTATAACTTCATCGAAAAAAATCGCCCTTCTCTTTGTAAAATTAATCAATATTTCATTCATATCAGCTACTCAGACTCCATGAACTAAATGATTTTGTGTTAAAGAAATACAGCAATTCTAATACAACGCATTCAACATATTTTGCTGTTTACATTTTCCTTAAGTAGAAATAATCAAATTTGGATGAGCATTTAAACTCAAATATATTGTAATTGCGCTGTTTCAGTATGCAGATGCACATAATGTAAGAAAAATAAAGTGGTTTTAGGACGGATACAACACTCAATATGAATTAAAAAGAACTTTAAAAATGACGATTTTGAGACAAGATGGATGCCATATATCATTTTGAAGTGGGTCACGTGATCTTTTCATATCGTGGTCACGTGATCGCTTCATATAAGAGGTGTTATTATTATTTTAATTTTTATTTAAAAACTACTGAATATATTTCGCTGATTTTTTTTTATATATTTTATGGAGCAATTTGAATATTACCTAAAATTTTCGAAGCAATTTGTGAATTTTAATACCGCTTAAGAAATGTTTGAAAAATTAGGTCCCATAGGGCTCAATGTATTTCATTTTTTCAACCCGGGTTCAATCCAAAACTAATTAGGTGATATTATTCATTTATATTTCCGTAGGTCCTACAGACCGTCTGAACAACATACTAAAATTTCATTTTGATTAAGTCATTTTTACGGCAGTTATCGTGCTAACGGACAGACAGACAGACAGACAGAATGAACAAAGTCATAAACACTTTTCAACTTTGTTGTAAAGTGTTAAAAAGTGAGTCAATATTTTAAAAAACGTGCTCGATTTTATTCAGAATCACATGGAGATGATATGAAAAAAATATTGAACTTTATATTCGAATTCAATTCCAGGCGACAGCGCTTTTTCTAAAAATTTTTAAAGTGTACGAACACTTTTGGGAGCCACTGTACATTGCACAGACAGACAAACACACAGCCGTCACGCTAAAAATAATTTTTTTTGTATTCTAGAGGTCCCAAAACGTGTAGATCCGTCAAAAACTCGAGTTGCGATTTTTAGCACTATTCCAATACTTCCCCTATACATTACCAGGTATTGCAGGGATTAAACATTGCAAAATCTATTTCGCTTTTATACTAACAAATTTCTTTGGAGTTAAAGTTTGTCATTGGAGATCTGAACATCAACAATATTTGACTACATGCAATATCACAAACAAATATATTAAAACGTAACGACTGGCAAAACTATTTAGAAGAGAAGAAATTATTATTTAGAAGAGAAGAAATAATTATTTAAACGGACGATGGACAAAACTATTTAGAAAGAAATCCAGCTTTTAATCTACGATGTTAGAACAATCAAGCCGAAGTCAACGACCTGAAAAGTATCTTACTTGCCTCAGTGAAGACTAAATAAACAACCATTTTCAAGATGACAAGTTAATGGCTGAAAAACAGTAAAATTTATTTCCGGGAAACAGAAAAGGAAAGTTGAATATTTATCTCAAAGTTTTCTTTTCTTTTAATTGTTATTCAAACTTTATTCTATTCTAATACAACTACGAGTCTTATCGTCAAGATAATGAACAAACAGCAAAAGGAACAACACAACTTGAAAGATGTGGATAAATAAATGAGCAGACGATTTGATGAAAAGCCTGTCATTATTTTCATCGTCGGAAATTAATTTCGTTCTAATGATAAGAATATATTAATTTTACTTGTCAACTATGACGGAAGAGTAAAATTATGTTAAAAAAAGAAGAAAAAAAATACCTTTTAGAGCTATTATCTACTAAAATGACCAAAATAACTAAAACTGAAAAATAGTAAGTAAAAATAGACTTGCCAGTTTTTTTTTATTCAATTAACTTGTCAACTACGTGAATGACCGGCGTAAATCATTGACAAAATAACAAAAAATTACGAGCGGAGAAAATATCGTTGAACTTGCTTGTTCAGACTTGTTCTGATAAAGCACAATCACAGTCCCCACCAAACCTGTAAATATAGAGAAAATCTTATCAGATAGTTTGAAAAATGAGGGGAAAAAATCATTGGGAGAATAATCTTTTGAGAAATTAAAAATTTTGATGGCTAAAGAAATTTTGAAATTTATTAATGTTTGGCTGATTGATAAAATGATCGATTGATGCAGCCCAACACTAAACCTTTTTAGAGGGTCTTGATGACGTCATTCCTTTAAATGACGTCTTAAATTGCATTATGTGGTAACGTCATCAGCAAAAGTTTTTTTACTGATGCGGATGATATTTTAAGCGTGATGGTCCTGTATGTTTTAGCAACGATACTGTTTTCTTTCAATCTTTAGGAATATTTATCAAAGTCAGCCATATAATAGAATGTGGTTCATATCGAGGAACAAGACCTGAGGGAAGGAATTTTCTCCGCCGATGAAATATGAAAAGGGCTTTGTTTTCAACTATTTCGCTCCTTCTTCGACTCAGACTGTCCGATCTACCCGAAAGTGTAAGGTATCTGTTTGGTGCCACCCCATTTAGACTGGAATCCAGAGGGGGCGACATCCACAGCGACCGAACCCTCCTTCCTCTACCACCAACCTCTCGGAAGGACTTACACCCCCACATATTTCCGGCCACACAAATAGTTACTGTAAGCCTTCGGGTCAGTCGTGTGGTCTGGGTTTTTCACCCCCACATATTTAACGTACCCGCATTCCGCGTGAACACGAGAGCAATTTAAGCAGAGACGAGAATCGAATTCGGGACGACCAAATTCAATCCCCGCGCGCTGACCACTGGGCTGTCCTATCCCCCGACTATTTCGCTGAAAGCACTATCGCGAAAGTATTAGTATTATTTTTCCCACGTAGTATTTTTCCTCTCAACTGCAGTCCAGAACCTGAGAGGTCAGTAAAAAGGATGCAAGCAACTCAATGCTTTTGTATAAAAGCACATGTAACCTTCATAAGTAATTATTGGTATTTCAAATTAAAAATTGATAAAATAAATCCTCTTTTTGCAGGCAGGATTGAACATGATAGCAGAGATATCCGACGTGGAGATTATGCCAGCAAAAACTGGCAGTCCTCAAGGTCGTATAATCTCCTCCTTCAGCAAAGCTTCAGCCAAGCGGACACGATCAGCGGAATCATTCACCTGCGTAGGGTCCGAAGAACACCTGAAAGCAACGACTCCAGTTATCGACGGCTTTCGATATAGATTACAAAATCAGGACCACATCGATAATTGAGAGAGCTCGTATATGTGGAATACACATCCGGAAACTCAAGTTATTCATCATCCCGGATTCTTGTCTCTTTTAGTGGAACTTTCTCCTTTTGCAGGCACTAAACAATTTGTTTAAATTATGGTAAAATTCGAATTAGATATACCCCATTCATGAAATTTTACTATATGAAAATGTTAACACACCATCCAATTGACAGTCAGTAGAATATACATTTGTAAATGATACATAAACATATTGTTCCAAATGTATCTTCTGGAATCGTGGGTGTATGCTCTGGATACAAGAATGAGTCCAAATTTCTGGATAATTAACACATTTATTCACAAGCACAGCGTGAATGGGAACAATGCACAGTAAAACAGCACTTAAATGCTCCACTAATTTCACCAAAACAACCAATATTATTTTCGAAACGTTGACGTATAGCATTTCACAAAACAGCAGATACTATTCCCAAAACATTGCGAATATCACAGTTCAATGTAGCTCGTATCACGTCAACTGCTCTCCAACTGGGTGATGACTCCTTTTATGGACTCTCTATAGAAACTTCCGGAAATCTCTCATATATCGTAGAATACTGGTTATTTTGAGGTATTTCTCGAACCTTCCAGTCGCCAAATGGGCGATAAATCGCCAAATCTGGCAACCTCTCTTCGAGCATATGGCAACCCTAGATTCACAGCATGGGAAAGGATACCCGTACGGGTGTTTCCTCCATCTTGTTTTTAAAAAAGGACTCCAGTGAGAGAGAGCATTTTGCACATTCGCAACAATATTCATGCAACTTTAAAATCCTTTGTACAAAAGTAAATGTTTATGATAAACTGTGAGAGAAAACAAGTTTTTCGATGTTTTTCCTTACGCGGCGCACCGAAAAGTAAAAAATAAATTATAGTCCCGCACGAAATTGAACCAAATTGAAGATGTAGGGACAATTAGATTCACTGCCTTAAAATGTTATAAATCTTATCATTATACAAAATGGATATGATGTAAATTTGTCCAGGGGAAACAGGGGTATATAGGCTGATGAAAGCGTTTTAACAATTTTGCATAATATGAATTTTAAATAATGATATGATTTACATATAGTAAAGTTTTGAATTGAATCTGCCTACACCCTCAACCGTGTGTGATAAACATTCAATTTTTACTTTCCTTATATACATAAAATATAAGGAAAGTATTGTGACGGGGTTGAAAATTCGAATTCGCGTTTTCGACGGGAGAGCACGTTTCAAGCATCCCTGAACACGAATCAGACGTTTTTGAGATTATGTATGTGTGTATGTGTGTGTCAGTGAGTCTGTGGAGACGATAACTGACAAACGAATAGACCGATTCGAACGAAATTTGGTTCAAAAATTACAATCTATGAATACTAGAAGTCTATTTGTTTTATACGCAATCGCATTTTCAGAAACCCCTAAATTTTCGAGTGAAATTTTGAAAAAATCCTCAAAAAATCAAAACCTTTAATAAAGTTACGAAAATAGTAATTTCTTATGTAATTTTTCATTAAAAAACGATTAAAATAAATTTTAGAACGCTAGCATGAACCGTTCTTGAGATATTGTACATTTTTCAAAAAAATTATCAAAAAATCATATAAAATTAAAAAAATATATTACCTATTGTTGAACACTTGTTTGTCACTTTTCATAAGTAATATAATACAATAAATTGGATGACATCATTCCCATGGATCTAGCTAGTTCCATTCATGAAAAGATATACTTTTGGTAATACTTTTGTATTTTTTGTATTCCAATATTGGTATTTTGTATTCCAATTTGGTATACTTTTGTATTCCAATATTCAGTTATCTGCTACAAGAATAACTTATTTCTCCGTCCATAACACTTGGTGAGATTTTGGTGGACTGTCGCCAACTTGGCGACTTTTTTAATTGTTGCCAAATTAACGAAAATGTCTCTGAATTGATAAAAATGACGCTAAATCAATGAAAATGACAACTAGATGATGAAGTAATTCTTAAAATATTTTAATTTATGGACTATATCGCTAATTGAAGATGCTATCAATATTGATGATTGTTTAGAGTTGCACGAAGTATAAATTAATTGATTATTTTGAAGTAGTTTTACATGTTATCATCCTGAAAATCGCCCAATGTACAATTCAACGATAAAAACACAGCGCCGTGGATTATACATTATTGTTGTAAAACTAGTTGTAAAACTAGTTGTACAACTTATTGTAAAACTAGTAAATTCATTGCATTATATAAGGAAAGTCATGTGCTGCCCACATCAGATGTTTTACTTTTCCGTTAGCCACTGTTGTATGGGTGAAGACATTGAAATATTTGTTTTTTAACACTTTACAACAAAGTTGAAAAGTGTTTATGACTCTGTTCATTCTGTCTGTCTGTCTGTCCGTTAGCACGATAACTGCCGTGAAAATGACTTAATCAAAATGAAATTTTAGTATGTTGTTCAGACGGTTTGTGGGGCCTATGGTAATGTAAATGAATTATATCAACCAATTAGTTTTGGATTGAATCCGGGTTAAAGAATTGAAACACATTGAACCCTATGGGACCTAATTCTTCAAACATTTTTTAAGCGGATTTAAATTCACAAATTGCTTCGAAAATTTTAGGCAATATTCAAATTATCCCATAAAATATATAAAAAACATTTCAGTAAAATACATTCAGTAGCTTTTTAAATAAAAATTAAAATAATAATTACACCTCTTATATGAAGCGATCACGTGACCAATATATGAAAAAATCGCGTGACCCACTTTAAAACAAAATATGGCATTCATCTTATTTCAAAATCGTGATTTACGAAGCCTATTTTTCACTTATGTAAAATGTAAACTGCAAAATATGTAGAATGAGTTGTATAAGAATTGCTGTATTTCTTTAACGCAAAATTATTCAGCTCATGGAGTCTGCATAGCTGATATGAATGAAATATTCATTGATTTTACAGATAGAAGGACGATTTTTTTCGATGAAGTTTTAAGAGTTTAATTACTTGTTCCTCCATGATCTTAAGTTTTTAAATAAAATAAATTATTATAGTATTGTGATGTAAGAAATAAATCGGAAAATGTTATGAATGAAATGCTGCTTTTATAGAGAGAGACAGGCGTGTTATATTTCGATGGCGTCATTTGAATAAATTTCAGTTGTTTTTGATGAAGTTTTCAAATATAATAAATTATTGTAGTATTATGATAATGTTAAAAACCTTACCGAGGAGCCATGCGATTTATATTTAACTGACGTCATTTGAATGAAGTTTAGTTTTTTCGATGAACTTTTAGTTTTCAAATATAATAAATTAATGTAGTATTGTGATAATTTTTAATATATTACCGAGGAATGTATCGCATTTTAGAGATGTTTAAATGAAATTGCATTGAAGTTGGAAAGTGTTTCATAAAATCAATGCTTTATGCATGATTGATCTTTGTTGTTTAAATAGACATTAAAATAATGACACCCATATAATATGAAGAGATCACGCAACCTATTTCAAAAGAAAATAGGGAATCTATCTTTTTTCCCAGAGTAAAGATCGTGATTTTTAAAGTCCTTTTAAATTTATATTTTGTGTTACATCCGTCTTAAAATCGCGTTAATTTTTGTGCATCTGCGCCCACTTAATTGCAATATTTTTAGTTTAAATGATCGTCAAACTTTGATTATTTGTACAACGAAGCCTCGTTTTAATGGATGGAGAAGGAAAACAAGTGGTTTTAAAGATGAGTTGTATAAGAATGGCTGAATTATTTTTCACGCAAAATTATTTAACTCTGAAATAAAAGTGTATGAATGAAATATTCACTCCTTTTACATAGAGAGCCAGACGATTTATATTTCGATGCCACCATTTGAATAAAGTTCATTTTTTTTTCGGTGAAGTTTTAAGTTTTCAAGTGAAACAAATGATCGTAGTTCTGCGACCATTAAAAAAATATCACCGCTCAATGTATCGCGTTTTGCATTCCAGTTGGAAAGTGTTTCATAATCACTGCTTTATGCATCTGTTTTTTTTTTGTCATAATTTAATTTTAGCTTACAGTTTTATTTTTTGACGGAATTTACATTCAAACCTACAGGGGGTTTAACTCGCTCTCATCCACTGATTTTCTCATACCTTTTAAACTAGCGGACGTCATTCACTGAAATTTAGAACGGACATAGTTTGGTGTATAAAAATTAGGTCCCATAGGGCTCAATGTATTTCATTTTTTCAACCCGGGTTCAATCCAAAACTAATTAGGTGATATTATTCATTCATATTCCCATAGGTCCTACAGACCGTCTGAACAACATACTAAAATTTCATTTTGATTAAGTCATTTTTACGGCAGTTATCGTGCTAACGGACAGACAGACAGACAGAGAGATAGAATGAACAAAGTCATAAACACTTTTCAACTTTGTTGTAAAGTGTTAAAAAGCAGCTTTGTCTTTTCTGTAACTCGTTGACATGTGCTTGTGGACCCCCCCCCCCCCCCTATTCTCCTGCGACAGTTTACATAAGGATTTCTGTGGGAAGGCCAGCAGTCTGTTTTTAACACTTTCCAACATAGTTGAAAAGTGTTTATGACTTTGTTCATTCTGTCTATCTGTCCGTCCACTCAATAACTGCCGTAGAAAAGGCTTTATCAAAATGAAATTTTAGTATGTTGTTGAGACGATCTGTGGGACATATGGGAATGTAAATGAATAATATCACTCAACTAGTTTGGGATTGAACTCGGGTTGAAAAAGTGAAAAATATTGAAACATACGGGACCTAATTTTTCAAATATTTTTAAGCAAAGTTAAAATTCACAAACTGCTTCGAAAGTTTTAGGAAATATTCAAATTATCCCATAAAATAAATAAAAAAAGTTTCTGCAAAATATATTCAATAGTTTTTTTAAATAAAAATTAAAATAATAATTACACCCTTTATATGAACCGATCACGTGACCATTATATGAAAAGATCACATGACCCACTTCAAAAATGAACAAACATGTTTTTAATACTTTACATCATAGTTGAAAAGTGTTTATGACCTTGTTAATTCTATCTATCTGTCTGTCTGTCCGTTAGCACGATAACTGACGTAAAAATGACTGTATCAAAGTGAAATTTTAGTATGTTGTTCAGACGGTCTGTGGGACCTATGGGAATATAAATGAATAATATCACCCAATTAGTTTCGGATTGAACCCGGGTTGAAAAAGTGAAATACCTAAATAAAAAGTGAAACCCTATGGGACCTAATTTTTCAAACATTTTTTTAACGAATTTAAAATTCACAAATTGCTTCGAAAATTTTAGGAAATATTCAAATTATCCCATAAAATATATAAAAATTTTTTTAGCAAAATATGTTCTGTAGTTTTTTTAAATAAAAATTACAATAATAATTGCACCCATATTGTATGAAGAAATCACGTGACGCACTTCAAAATGAAATATGGCATCCATCTTTTTTCTAAATGTCAAAATCGTGACTTTTTAAATTCTTTTTAATTTATATTTAGAGTTGCATCCGTCCTAAAACCGCTTTATTTTTGCGTCTATATTCTGTGGCAACGCAATTACAATATTTTCTAGTTTAAATTGTCATCAAATTTTGATTATTTCTACAACGAAGCCTAATTTTAACGTATGCAGAATGCAAACACATCAAGATGTAAGATGAGTTACATAATGCATAATAATTGCTGAATTTTTTAATGCAAAATTATTTAGCTTTAGAGTCTGGAATATAGCTGATGTGAATGAAATATTCATTGATTTTACATAGAGAAACAGACGATTATATAGTATGTCCTTCTTCGATGAAGTTTTAAGCATGGAGTTAGAAAGTACTTTTATCTCCACGGTTTTAAGTTAAGTAACATAAATTATTATAGTAATGGGATAATTTTAAAAAGATCACCGCTGAATGAAAGTAATGGAATAAAAGTGTATGAAGTGTGGAAACCCCAGGCCGTCCGACTCGTCCAGAGGACTTAAAATTTCTTTATTTTTTCGAAGAAGTTCTAAGTTTTCAAATATAATAAATCATTGTAGTATAGTGATAATTTAAAAAATATTACCGCTGAATGTATCGCATTTTAGAGCTGTTTAATGTAAATTAATGTAGTATTGTGATAAGTTTAAAAATATTACTGAGGAATATATTGCATTTTAGGGATGTTTAAATAAAATTGCATTGCAGTTGGAAAGTGTTCCTAATCAATGCTTCATGCATGATTGATCTTTCCTGTTTTTTATGAAGTTTTTTGTTTTCAAATATAATAAATGTTTGCACTACTGTGATAAATAAAATTGTATTGCAATTGGAAAGTGTTCCATAATCAATGCTTTATGCATGATTGATCTTTCCTGTTTTTTATGAAGTCTTTTTTTTTAAATATAATACATTTTTACACTACTGTGATAATTTAAAATATATCAGCGCTGAATGCATCGCATTTTAGAGCTGTTTAAATAAAATTGCATTTCAGTTGGAAAGTGCTTCATAGTCAATGCTTTATGCATGATTGACCTTTCTTGCTATATTATGCTGTTACAATAACAAAGATTTTTATTCGCAGGTATTTTTCGACAGCATTTTTCGACCTGGTTTTGGGAATAATTTTTTATGCTGCACATATGCTGCCATTGCAGTTATCGCCTATTCCATGATGAAAAGCGCAAAATTAGTCCATGTATGCTGCTATAAGCAAAGAAAGCACACTCCTACAAAATGCTGTCGAAAATTAAAATATTACCGAGGAATGTATCGCATTTTAGAGCTGTTTAAATAAAATTGCATTGCAGTTGGAAAGTGTTTCATAATCGATGCTTCATACATGATTGATATTTCTTGATCACTTTTGGGCTAGAGAGTAGTGTCGCCACTCGTGTCCTTCAGTATACGCGCTTCTCATATACCAATGTAGGTCCATGTGAAATTTCATTGAATTGCATCCATTAGTCTGAAAGTCATAAAGGAAAATCGGGAACCGAGAGCGAATGAAACACGCTGCATGTAGTATTATACATGGATCGACACGTTAAAAACAACATAACATTTCATCTGAAGACAGTGAACCGTAATTCACAAAAGAAATGACTAAAAAGTGCAAAAACATAGATACGACGTACGTGGATGACGTCACGACGTAACGTAATGACGTAAAAACTTGGAAGTTAAAATTGTTCCGCGAGATTAAATTGTCAGCTGAAAGCAAGCCTGTCAAAGATGCTGAATGAAGGAGAAAGAGAGTTAATAAGGAATGTAGAGATTGAAAATAGAAACTGTTTTCCTGAGATCTTTTGTTTTGCTGGAGGCCCGAAGTTTAAGCTACATGAGCTTCATAATAAATCCGTCACTGTGTGTCCGTCACTGTGTAAAAGAATATGAAAACAATGTAAATAAAATTCAAAATATGCCATGGGTAATAAAAATATAACTGAAGTGTAGCTCAACTCGACTTTTTCATACCAAAATCCATTTTTAACACCTTTTTTTTTCAAATTTTACAAGAAAAATTTTGAAAAATCGCTATCATGGGTCCAAATGATTACAATTATAGAGTTGTTGTTGTTGAAACCCAGACCGTCCGACCTACCAGAAAGGTGTAAGGTAACTGTTTGGACGGTCGGGAAGTGCCACCCAATTTAGACCAGAACCCAGTGGGGGAAGCATCCACAGGGACCGTACCCTCCTTCCCCTACCACCAACCTCGCGGAAGGACTTTCGGACCCACATGTTCGGACCCACATACAATTATAGAGTGTAACCCTTCACTTTAAAGGTCTTAAAAAATATTTTAATTGATACCATACTTGAAAATGTACCCCACGGGGGGGGGATGACTTGACCCCCGAGGGGGGCTAATGGTTTCACGAACAAAAAAATTGCATCGCGACTATTTTTCACAACAGTGATTGAAACTATAAACTCTCGTAATCATTGATCCATAAGTAAGCCCTTTTTACAGACAGACAGACAGATTTTCAATTTTATTTATATAGACTAGCAGTATACCCGTTCAGAGTACGGAATATGTAATATAAGAAAACGCAAAATTCACAATCATGTGCAAATTCCAATAATATTCTAAATGACATTGTTATTCAAAGCATTCTATTAAAATATATAAATTAATGCTCCTTTAAAGAAGTTTAAAAATATCTGGGCTTGCTATACAAAATGTATCTTCACAGGCATATCTGAAGAATAAAAAAACATCCTGGTTCCGTTTGTAAACAAATTTACAAAAAATATGAAATTAAATCAATATATGCCAAAATAAAAGCACTGCAATTGAATGAGAAGACATAACCGTACTACATTCTTGTAGGTTAGAAGATTTACTCGGGTACTAATAGAAAAATACCCGTACTGCAATAAATGAGTCTCAACCGGTTATGCCAAAATAAAACAGATAGCGTAATACATTGAAAATATCAATTATCACAGTAATTTTTAAACCTGGAGGTCATAATTGATATAATCCTGTAGACAAAAATGTAATTTCCATAAAATTTATTTTATATACATATCTTTATTATTTAAATCGGAAAAAATTAATAAAAAATCGCCTGCCGCATAAACACATTAGATTAAAATCCGTTGCTAAAAAACATCATTTTCTTCAAATAAACTTACGGGGGAAAATATCATCTGCATAATGCTATCTCTATAGAAGGGTTAACTGTTTTTAATTAACATCTAGACAACCCCTGGTCATAGAAACTCGAAATATAGACTAAATTTTAAGTGGGACTATTTCAAGCCTACCCACAAAATTTCATTAAATTCGGTCCAGCCGTTCTCCCGTGATGATGAGACAAACATACAGACAGGCAGATTTTCAATTTTATTTATATAGATTCCGACGAGAACATCAGCCTTTCAGCCTTACGTAAAGGAGATGTTAAAGACCAGTTTGTGAAACATGAGGAACTAATTTATTCAAGAGTGATTACTTTAAATGCCGAATATCCTCCTCGAGAAGGCCATAATTCCTGTTTTAATTAGAGTTTAAAGTCAAAATATCAAGGCCTCTCCATGACCCAGAACCTTATGTGTGTTATGACCGTACAATTATTCTCGGTATTAATGTTAAAATCCATACAACAGTGACTCTCAAACTATTTTGCATCCGGAATTCCTTTTTACTTCCACTACACATTTTCCTTTATTGTTTCGCTATGTTGCATATACTGGGGTTCTTAAAGTCCTTATCAGCGCACTAATAACTTTGTAAGACAAGGTCCATGGCGGCACACGTTAGGTATAAGTATAATAAAGTGAGCATACTAAAGGGATTGCAGCGTCACTAGTGAGAAAATTTAAAGAGTTATAAAAACTAGATAGAAGAATAAAACACTAATTACAAAGTTGTAAAGGCACTGTCTAATGAGTAAGGATCGACAATAAATCTATTACAGAAAACATTTACTTGACACACTATTGCTATTGGCGAATGGCTGTGGAGAAATAGATGGAGAAAGAATATTACCCGACTTTGACAAGCAGTACAAATGTCTACAGTCCGCGATGATACAATTATTTTGACCGATATTTATTGCCTTCCATATACGCGTTTCGTTCGTTCCTGGTGTCGATTCGTACTCAATGCTCTATAACTTTGGAATTGACTTTTTTTGCCTACTTCGCTTTATTCCCAAATTCGTTATCCTAACTTTTTATTTATCCTAATGTTTTATACATCCTAACTTCTTTTCTAACTTTTTATTTATCCTAACTTCTTTTCTAACTTTTATTTATCCTAACTTCTTTTCTAACTTTTTATTTATCCTAACTTTTTTTCTAACTTTATATTTATCCGAACTTCTTTTCTAACTTTTTATTTATCCTAACTTTTATTTATCCTAACTTATTTTCTAACTTTTTATTTATCCTAACTTCTTTTCTAACTTTTATTTATCCTAACTTATTTTCTAACTTTTTATTTATCCTAACTTTTATTAATCCTAACTTCTTTTCTAACTTTTTATTTATCCTAACTTTTATTAATCCTAACTTATTTTCTAACTTTTTATTTATCCTAACTTCTTTTCTAACTTTTTATTTATCCTAACTTTTTTTCTAACTTTATATTTATCCTAACTTCTTTTCAAACTTTTTATTTATCCTAACTTCTTTTCTAACTTTTTATTTATCCTACCTTCTTTTCTAACTTTTATTTATCCTAACTTCTTTTCTAACTTTTTATTTATCCTAACTTCTTTTCTAACTTTTATTTATCCTAACTTCTTTTCTAACTTTTTATTTATCCTAACTTCTTTTCTAACTTTTTATTTATCCTAACTTCTTTTCTAACTTTTATTTATCCTAACTTTTTTTCTAACTTTATATTTATCCTAACTGTTTATTCGTTATCCTAACTATGCAATCACTCTTATTCGATCGAGCATGGTCATTTACTCTGGATAGACCTCCCCACACACACCCCCCCACCCCCGGAGGAGGCTAATGATGTTATGGACACAAAATTTGTAGCATGGTCATTTTTCACTACAATGATTAGCCCTACTAATTTTCTGGATCAAATCAAAAATAATAACCCCTTTTATGCATAATTGTTACCAATTTTGCTCCATACTGCCTTAGAAAATATTAAATTTCTAAGTTTTTGCTCGAATTTCAAAAAATTCTATCTAGCTCTAGATATTTCGTTGTCAAGGCCTGATAAAAAGTTTCGGGAAAATCCATCAATACTTGTGGCAGCTATGGTGTACCCAAGAAATCGACCACAGATAAATAGACGGGCACTACTCTAAAAACAGTCAAAACGTGTTCAGAATATTCTAAACATATATTGGTATCAAAATCTCGAAATTAAAATTTTTTGTGAAAACAATACTTTATACTATCTATATATATAAAGAAGAAAAGTGTGTATGTATGATCCACCATAACTGGAGAACTGCTGAAACGAATTTCATGAAATTTGTTTGGTAGTCTTGAAATCACCCCACAAAAAACATAGACCATGTTTCGAGTTTCTACGACCAGTGGTTCTCGAGATATTAGTGAAAAACAACAGTTTTTCCTATGAGTTCTACTCTGTAACTCCATGATTCACAACGAAAAAGATTGGACATCGTTGGTTTAAAACGTGAAAGTCAATTAAATCTCTTAGTTTTGTGGGAGTTTATTGAACGTATTAGACACTTTAGACACTTTTGAAAATTGCAGGTTTGAGATATGAATTTAAATAGAAACATTCACCATGGTTTATTTCTCACAGGCTTACTCAACACTGAGTTTTGTGGGAGTTTATAGAACGTATTAGACACTTTTGAAAATCAAAGGTTTGAGATATGAATTTAAATGAAAACTTTCATCATGGTTTATTTCTCACAGGCTTACTCAACAACGAAAAGTATTAAGAAATCACAAGAAAGATCAATCATGTATAAAGCATTGATTATGAAACACTTTCCAACTTTAATTTTATTTAAACATCTCTAAAATGCTATACATTCAGAGGTAATATATAACAATCGGCCCTATATGTTCCGGTGTAATTTTTATCATAGTTTTGCATGGTAAACGCTGCTAGTATTCTATAGTATAAGAAAGTAAAAATGATATTTAATATTGCACGATTTTAAAACAAAATATACTCATCGATCATAATAAAATAGTGCACTTTAAAATCAATTTAACTTCCATTCTTATCCGTACTCATTGTCCACCGAATAACGATCTTTATTCAATTTAACTGCCCATTAAAGTTGAGAAATCATGCACCATGCCGAAAACAATTACAGACGACAAACTCAAAACCTTGCTTTAAGTAGGACGCATGGGGTATTAAGTGAATTTGGGATGGCAACATCGATCTCTTCATTCTTTGTCACCGGCGCGCGGGAAAAATGAACGGAATAAGTCGTTATGTACACGAGAAAGGAAGAACACCTCTGTTTATGATTATGTGTCAAGGACGCGTTATCTGCTGTTGGTGTTTGCAAAGCCGATTAAAACATTTTTCTGTGTTTTGCAAATGATTGTCCGCATATTTTATCTTGTTTGTTTGGATGTGCCTTAACACACCTATGAATACCTGCTTCTCCTGCTTCCTCTGAGTTTTATGGCTCTCCTCTGGCCAAAAGATTGACGCAATTTATTCTTTTACATGCTATTGTACAGAGCCATGGACGTATTTAAGGGGGTCAGGAGAGTACCAAAGCCCCCCACGGAAAATTGTTAATATAATTAAAAGCCAATATGAGAGAAAAAAAATAAGAAATCTCTAAATTTTTAGTGAAATCAATCTTAGCATCCCCCTGGAAAAAATCCTGCATACGTCAATGTACGGAGCTGAAAACCACAACCAGTTGTTCGCGATAGGGTCGCTCGGTTGCTCATGGGGGGTGAGTGACACGATATCACTCGAGTGGGGGGGGGGGCGGGCTGCAGAAGGGTCCAGGATCTCGAATATATTTTTCAATGGGAAATAAAGACACGAAAAGTTCACAGAGGGGAAAATAAGATATGAAAGGGGGGCCGTGATAACTGCTTGCAAAGGGGCCCACAATTTGAATGGGCGGTCCTTCCGCGAGCACTACGGTGCTCTCGTGAGATCACCTGGTGTCCCAAAGAGAGTCCCCCCCCCCGGGGCGGCGCGCCACCTAAGATGTGGTGTACAGATCTTAGCTCTGTGGCTCTAGTCCTCCATATCTGGGGGGAGCATAAAAATCCGGGGAACCGACTGTCGAGGAAACGGCCGTCGTACCGGTGAGGCAGCAAG
Organism: Amaurobius ferox; assembly: GCA_951213105.1. Classification (NCBI taxonomy): domain Eukaryota; kingdom Metazoa; phylum Arthropoda; class Arachnida; order Araneae; family Amaurobiidae; genus Amaurobius; species Amaurobius ferox. The sequence continues at coordinate 47,484,187 of OX578146.1, forward strand.
GCCTTGGACTCTTCCAGATGGCTATGACCTCACGGACTGTGTTTATTCATGGATCAAGCCTAGATCCGGCCGGCGACTGGGGTCGGGCTTGGTGGGTGTTCTTCGGACCCTACCCGGTGAATGATCCCGTGGAGAACGCGGCCCCCGGCTGCGGCTCTTCTGGATGGGAAATTGAAACCCCGATCGTGGAAAATTAAAGCCCCAAGGTTGTCTTCTCCATTGACTTTGAATCTGTCCCAAAGAGAGAGTCCCCACAGGGGCCCGTCACAAAATGACGGTGTACTGTACTGGGCTTCCTCATAGCCCTGATCCTCGTTAACTGTGGGGAAATAAATCTGTGGAGAGGCCGGCTGCTAACGTGGTTTAGGCTTCAAAGCAGACGCTTCCAGGTGGCGGAGAGGAGCAGGCCCTTTATGACCTGTCACCAGACCCGTCGTTGACTGGGGTCGAGCCTCGACGGCTTCACCCTTCCCGGTGAATGGTTCTTCCGACTTTCGCTGCTCTGGTTGTGTGTCTCGCCGGGTGGCGGATCTTCGTAGCCAAACCGCCCTCCTCGTAGTGGAGTAAACCCGCCATGGGGGGTTGATCGTTAACCTGTCCCAAAGAGAGATAGGCGTGGAAATCAAATTACAAATTTGTAAAGCATTATCTAATGATTATTAATTGACACCAGAGACATGCAAAACACATATACAGAAGATATTAAATATATGTCAAAAAGTTATATCAGCGTTTTTAACACGGTGACACCTGCAATGCCCTCCATCGTAGCGTGTTTGGTAGAGCGTTAAATAACTAATCGCAGACTTCCTGGTCTAAAATATATATTCTTTACAGTGTTCGAGTAACTTAAATTTGCATATTGAATGTAGTGGATCACCAAGATCTCATATATATTGAATTTTGATAATTTGAGGAACCTACGATATACGACAAAGATATTTAATTAACGATTAGTATGATGCAGTCCAGCCATCGTGTTGTGGGGGGGGGGGGGTCTTCCTTCTTTTCTAGATAAATCCAGTTTGAATAGAGATTAATTACTTTCCCTGCAATACATGGTAATGTAAAGGGAAAGTACTGGAATCATGCCGAAAATCGCAACTCGAGTTTTCGACAGATCTACACGTTTCGAGACCTCTAGAATACGAAAAAACTATTTTTAGCCTGACATCTATGTGTGTGCGTCTGTCTGTGTGTCTATGTGTCTGTCTGTGTGTCTGTGTGTCTGTCTGTGTGTCTGTCTGTCAGTCTGTGCAGATTTTGTATCCACTCTAACTGAAAAACTAATGGACCGAATTTCTTAAAATTTGGTAGACAAATCACTTGTGGGCGAATCTGGTGCTGATTAGTTTTGAGTACGATTCGGGATAAAAGAAACCCGTCTTTTTTTGCGAAATAGCTCGCAAAAGCTTGTATCCACCCTAGCTGAAAAACTAATGGACCAAATTTTACAAAATTCAGTAGATAAGTCACTTGTGGGACACCCTGGTGCTGGTTAGATTTTGGTACGATTCGGAAAAAAATAACCTGCCTTTATTGCAAAATGGCCCCAAAAAATCGCCAAAATCTAAAATAAAAAACTACGTATGCTCAAATATATCCATTAAATGCTTGTTTAATACGTAATTTTTAACGAAGAAAAGAATAAAATCAACCCCATTACACTAGGACTAGCCTTTCTCGAGACATTTTAGTTTTTTTCATATTTTCTCTACGCCACCTTTGAAAATAAGTCCAGTTATCAAATGAGAACAAAAATTGAATTAAAAGTGAATTAAATTTAATTAAAATAAAGAGAACGCGAATATAAGTCTACAGAGAAAGTCATGTGCTGCCCACATCAGATTTTTTTTTGCTGAGATGAGCATCTGGGAATTTCCATAGATATCCCAGCACTCTAACTCTACCAGCTTTTAAAACCCTATATAGATATGGCTCTTTATAAAGCATGTACAACTCATGAGTGACACTAGAGACCAACGCAAATCGGTTATGCCCACCAAGCACCCTCAACAAAGAAAATCATCGACCGGCAACCGGACCCGAACCTGCTACAAAAAAAAATGTCAGCCTTCAGTCCGATCCGAACCCGCAGCGCATACCCGAAAGTCGAACCCGCGACCCCAAATAGAATTGTATTTTAAAATCCTAATCAGTAGCTTTTAAATGTCTACCCATTTTTTTTTCTGTTTACAGTTTGTTACCTCCGTTAGCTCCTTTTATTTATTTATCCAGTTGCTTCAGTTACGTATTTATCCAGTTGCTTCAGCTACAAAAAAAATGTTATAAGACAGCTTTTAAAAACAATTTTTGAGTGTAAACAACCCGATCCGTATCTTGAAAAGTAAAGGAAATCCAACCCACAATGTAAATAATAACGGAAACTGATCCTAGCTCGATGCAGGAGTCTTAGTTGAAACGTAAGCGTCAAACTGCATTTTCACACACTGGATCAAAAATCCTTCTCAAATACGTAAAGTATGTTCTCAATTTGCTAAATACCAGTATTCACTATCATATAAAAAGATGGATTTATATATATATATATATATTACTTTCCCTGCAATACCTGGTAACGTATAGGGAAGGTATTGGAATCATGTCGAAAATCACAAGTCGAATTTTGGACGTATCTACACGTTTTGGGACCTCTAGAATACGAAAAAACTATTTTTGCGTGGTGTTTGTATGTGTTTGTGCGTACGTTTGTGTGTGTGTATGACTGTGTGTCTGTCTGCACAATGAATGTATCCACGCTAACACAAAAACTAACTGACCGAATTTCATAAAATTTTATAGGTAATCACTATAGTATAGTCACTTGTAGCTTACCCTGGTGCTGATTAGATTTTGGTATGATTCAAGATAAAAAAAATCTGCCTTCTTTTGAGAAATGAACCGCAAAATTGAAATTGTCTGTATCCACTCTAGCTAAAACACCAATTAGTATAAATTTCCCAAAATTTGCTAGATAAATCACTTGTGGGTTACCCTGGTGCTAATTAGATTTTCGTTTGATTTGAGAATACAGAACCTGCCCTTTTTCTGCAAAATGGCCAGCAAAAATCGTCAAAATCTAAAATAAATAACTACGTATGCTGAAATGTATTAATGCTGAAATGTTTTATGTATAATTTTTGACGATGAAATGAAAAGGAACAACCCTATTATTCTAGAATTAGCCCTTCTAGAGATATTATAGTTTTTTCGCATTTTCACTACGCCACCTTTGAAAATAAGTCCAGCTGCCAAATGAAAACGAAGACTGAATTAAAAATGCAAATTCAGTGTCACTTTAAAAAATCTGATGTGGGCAACACATGACTTTCCTTATACAATACAAAGAATTTACTACTTTTACAGTAAAAAAAAATAGGTTTTTCTTATAGTAGATATTTATATTCCTTCCACGATATTGAATGTTCGACAATAAGTCGTCATTTTCATTGAGTTAGCGTCATTTTTATCCATTTGACGATATTTTCGTTAATTTGGCAACGTTTTAAAAAATCGCCAAGTTGGCGAAATTCCGCCAAATTCGTCGCCAAAATCTCGCCAAGCATTATGGATGGAGAAACGAGTTATTCTTATAGCAGATAAATGACTATTGACGTTCAAATACAAAAGTATTTCTCAAAGTACCTTTTCTCATGAATGGAACGAGCTAGATCCACGAGAATGAAGTCAATCGTTTTCTAAGGAAAAATTATATAAGAAATGTCTATTTGCGTAACTTTATTAAAGATTTTGACTTTTTGATGATTTTTTTCAAAATTTCACTCGAAAATTTAGGGGGGGTGGGGGTTCTGAACATTCGATTGTGTTTAAAAACAATAGGCTTCCAGCATTCACGGATTGTGAATTTTGTACCAAATCCCATTCGAATCGTGAAATATCGTCTCCACAGACTCACTGACACAAACACACACATACATACTTTCACACACACACACACACAGACATCACCTCAAAAATGTTTGATTCGTGATCAGGGATGCTTGAAACGGGTTCTCCCGTCTAAAACTCGAATTCGAATTTTCGACCCCGCCACAATACTTCCCTTATACATTATGTATATAAGGAAAGTAATAATTATGTGTGTTACTTTGTGCAATTAAACTCAATTTAGTGAATTATTGAAAAAATAAAAAGAAAGTGAATATGAGTCTGTAGGGAAAGTTATGTGCTGCCCACATCAGATTAACTTAGTTTTAATGCTGATTCGTCGAAATCTGAATGGTCATTTTAGTGCGTGGTAGTATCTGTTAGCCATCAGTTCTGAACAGAATTCTGCAAAGCATGCAGCGTTCACTTCGATAAGAGCTTGCAATTCCATCCCAGTAATTCAATCATAGAGCGTCGGCTAGCCAGTATGAAGATCCGTAGTTCGATTCCCGGTTGGGACAGCAAGGTTTTTTTACAAGCAGACAAATAAGAAAACCTTTGATATCTGAAGTACACTTCAATCTAAAATCGTCTGAAGTGGAATATGGTTTACTTCAACTACAAAAGAAAAGACTATATTCCCAGTAGCTCGATGGATAGAACACCGATTGACTAGCCAGGTGTAACTCCATTATTCGAATTCCGGTTGATGCATATATTCTGATGCATAAGATCCTGTTTTAATTATGAAATTTTCAAGTATGAAATTTTCACTTCCAAAACGAGGTTTTAGTTTAATAAGCTAAGATGGAACTTGAAATTTAAAAATATCTCCTTGATTAATTGCTAATCCCTCCTAGATTAAATGTCTGATATGGGCAGCACATGACTTTCCTTGCAGTCTTATATCCACGTTATCTTTATTTTAATTAAATTTAATTCACTTTTAATTCAATTTTCTTTCTCATTTTGTAACTAATTTTCAAAGGTGACGTAGAGAAAATACGAAAAAACTAATGTATCTCGAGAACGGCTAGTCCTAATGTAATGGGGTTGGTCTTATTATTTTTATCGTTAAAAATTACATATAAAACAAGCATTTAATGGATATATTTGAGCATACGCAATTCTTTATTTTAGATTTTGACGATTTTTGCGGGCCATTTTGCCAGAAAAGGCAGATAATTTTTTTCCGAATCGTATCAAAATCTAATCAGCACCAGGGTAACCCAAAAAAGACTTATCTACCGAATTTTGTGAAATTCAGTCCATTAGATTTCCAGCTACAGTGGATACAAGTTTTTGCGGGCCATTTCGCAAAAAAAGGCGGGTTCTTTTACCCCGAATCGTACCCAAAACTGATCGGCACCAAATTCGCCCACAAGTGGTTTACCTACTAAATTTTATGAAATTCGGTCAATTAGTCTTTTAGTTAGAGTGGATACAAAATTTCCACTGACAGACAGACACACACACAGACATCATGCTAAAAATAGTTTTTTCGTATTCTATAGGTCTCGAAACGTGTAGATCCGTCGAAAACTCGAGTTGCGATTTTCGACATGATTCCAATCCTTTCCCTATACATTACCATGTATTGCAGGGAAAATAAAAATCTGATGTGGGCAGCACATGACTTTCCCTGCAGACTTATATACACATTCTCTTTATTTTAATTAAATTTAATTCACTATTAATTCAATTTTCGTTCTCATTTGGTAACTGGACTCATTTTCAAAGGTGGCGTAGAGAAAAAACGAAAAAACAAAAATATCTCGAGAACGGCTAGTCCTAATGTAATGGGGTTGGTTTTATTATTTTCTTCGTTAAAAATTACATATTAAACGAGCATTTAATGGATATATTTAAGCATACGTAGTTCTTTATTTTAAATTTTGGCGATTTTTGCGGGCCATTTTGCAAAAAAAAGGCAGGGTTTTTTTTTTCGAATCGGACCAAAATCTAATCAGCACTAGAGCGACCCACAAGCGACTTATCTTCTAAATTTTGTGAAATTCGGTCCATTAGATATTTAGCTAGAGTGGATACAAGCCTTTGCGGGCCATTTCGCAAAAAAAAACGGGTTCTTTTATCCCGAATCTTACTCAAAACTAATCAGCACCAGATTCGCCCATAAGTGACTTACCTACCAAATTTTATGAAATTCGGTCAATTACTTTTTTAGTTGGAGTGGATACAAAATCTGCACAGACAGACAGACAGACACGCAGGCACACAGACAGACAGACACACACACAGACGGTACGCTAAAAATAGTTTTTTCGTATTCTAGAGATCTCGAAACGTGTAGATCCGTCGAAAACTCGAGTTGCGATTTTCGACATGATTCCAATCCTTTTCCTATACATTACCATGTATTGCAGGGACAGTAAAAAAATATCCAATTGCTTCTGAAATATATTGCTATACAGATAAAACTGTCTGCTTGCATATTCGTCATTAAACAGTTATAAGGTTTCGTTCTATGATTCATCACCTTTGGCCGCAGAATAATAATTAGTCATCCTACAGTATTAGACAAAACCTGCAGTTACTTCTTAAACGGGTATATATACCCACGAAGGCACAAGATTATTTTTATTCATCAAAAAGAACTCGACTGAAGAGGAATGACCCAAAGATTCTTCCATTGCAAGTCCCCTTATTTGGACTGGTTGAAGGGGAACTTGTTTCTTGAGGTGCCTTGTTGGTTGAGCCACCAAGTGGTTTTATGTCTCATTAAGTACGTCGGAATTAACAAAATCGGACCAACCACGAAGACTTGGTGGAAAACTATCCTTTATGTTTGTTTGAGCATGAAATTATTTCATTTATATTTTTGATAAACATTTTGTTATTAATGGCATTAGAGGAAATGGAAATGGGTATAACGTATTTATATACTATCCAAAACAAATTTATTTTCAAAGATAGATTATTTTATTTATTGTGTGATACAGAGTATATATAAAATGAAAGTACTTGGATGAATAAAGCGATCTGTCGTTGGAAACTGGGTCTAACGTCTCCAACATTTAACTTTCGCTATAGATTGACAAATTCGATATTGTAGTAAAACAATAACACGAATTCGATCTTTGTTATTACTTGCTTTCAGTGATCACGAATAGCAATTTATCTATTGCCAATCAAAAGAATCAATCCTAATTTTAAAAAAATCTGATGTGGGCAGCACATGACTTTCCCTGCAGACTTATATATACATTCTCTTTATTTTAATTAAATTTAATTCACTATTAATACAATTTTCGTTCTCATTTGGTAACTGGACTCATTTTCAAAGGTGGCGTAAAGAAAAAACGAAAATATCTCGAGAACGGCTAGTCCTAGTGCAATGGGGTTGGTCTTATTCTTTTTTTCGTTAAAAGTTACGAATAAAACAAGCATTTAATGGATGTATCTCAGCATACGTAGTTTTTTATTTTAGATTTTGTCGATGATTTTTGCGGGCCATTTTGCAAAAAAAGGCAGGTTATTTTTTTTCCGAATCGAACCAAAATCTAATCAGCACCAGGGTGACCCACAAGCGACTTATCTACCAAATTTTGTGAAATTTGGTGCATTAGATTTGCAGCTAGAGTGGATACAAGCTTTTGCGAGCCATTTCGCAAAAACAGGCGGGTTCCTTTATCCCGAATCGTACCCAAAACTAATCAGCACCAGATTCGCCTACAAGTGACTTACCTACCGAATTTTATGAAATTCGACCCATTAGTTTTTAGTTAGAGTGTATACAAAATCTGCACAGACAGACAGACAGACACACAGACACACAGACATACAGACACACACACAGACGTCACGCTAAAAATAGTTTTTTTCGTATTCTAGAGGTCTTGAAACGTGTAGATCCGTCGAAAACTCGAGTTGCGATTTTCGACATGATTCCAATACTTTCCCTACACATTACCATGTATTGCAGGGAAAGTAAAAAATCTGATGTGGGCAGCACATGACTTTCCCTGCAGACTTATATTAACGTTCTCTTTATTTTAACTAAATTTATTTCACCTTTAATTCAATTTTCGTTCTCATGCGGTAACCGGGCTTATTTTCAAAGGTGGCGTAGGGAAAGTACGAAAAACTAAAATATCTCGAGAACGGCTAGTCCTAGTGTAATGGGGTTGGTCTTATTCTTTTCGTCGATAAAAATTATGTATTAAATCAGCATTTAATGGATATATTTGACTATACCCAGTTCTTTAGTTTAGATTTGGACGATTTTTGCGGGCCATTTTGCAAAAAAATGCAGGTCATTTTTTTCCGAATTATACCAAAATCTAATCAGCATCAAGGTAACCCACAAGTGACTCATCTACCGAATTTTGTGAAATTCGTCCATCAGTTTTTCAGTTAGAGTGGATACAAGCTTTTGCGGGCCATTTCGCAAAAAAAGCCGGGTTCTTTTATTCCGAATCGTACCCAAAACTAATCAGCACCAGACTCGCTCACAAGTAACTTACCTACCAAATTTTGTGAAATTCGGTTCATTAGTTTTTTAGTCAGAGTGGATACAAAATCTGCACAGACAGACAGACAGACACACAGACACACAGACAGACACACAGACACACAGACACACACGCAGACGTCACGCTAAAAATGGTTTTTTCGTATTCTAGAGGTCTCGAAACGTGTAGATCCGTCGAAAACTCGAGTTTCGATTTTCGGCATGATTCCAATACTTTCCCTATACATTACCATGTATTGCAGGGAAAGTAAAAATGTTGGTTTATTCTTTCAAGACATTCTAGTGCAAGAACTGCTCACGATAATTGCAAAATAATATTTTTCAATGATTTTTGAAAAAAAAAAGAAAAAAATATTGTACAGCATTCACTCTATTGATTGTGAATATATTTAAATTTTTTTACTCTTTTTTTTATTATTTTATATCATTATAGTGCAAAATCTCAATGGCAAATATTTAAATGTCGTCGATTTTACATAAAAAATACAAACAAATTATTTTTCTAATTAAGTTCTGTGATGTTTTCAATATTCATAAAAATGTAAAAATTGGAGCCTTAACTAGGTCCGATTTTCTTGCAAATCAATAGACCTTTGAAATTCATTGATTAAAATATTCATAACAAGTTTCATTCAAATTGCGTCATTTCTTCCGAAAATATTCTGCCCACAAACTCACAGGTACATGTATATCATCGTTTATTTTTTCATTCATCATTCTAAGGCACAATTGTTCGGTTTTCTACACATCATTATCTTGCATGATATGGCGTTTGCATTTCCAAATTATCATATTCCAAAACATCATTATGTGTTTTTCCAAATCATCCTTTTCCAAAGTATAATGGCTAGTTTGTTCATACTAGTCAGTTGCTACTGAAAACAGAGTAAATAATTTATCTATGCATAATGCTCTTTTTTTCAAGACTGCACCTATTTAAAAGATAACCTTGTTCTTCTATTGTTTTTCTGTAAACATGATTTTTTTTATACTCACTTTAAATTTTTATAAAACTTATATTATTCACTGTATGTGATTTTGGAGTAGCTGTAAAATGCTAGTACATATATAATTTCAAGTTTTCACTTTTATAATTATTACATTGAAATTTTCTGATGTGTAAGTTTCCACCCATCTCCCCCAAACATGGGCGCCCATAGGGGAGGGCAAAGGAGGGTGGGGCACTTGCCTCACACTGGGCGCTCAAGATCACAAAGGAGAACATCAAGCTAAATATGTTCAAAAAAGAGAAAATAAAAATAATTTTTTTTCGATGTTATATGTCTTATCCTTGAGTTTGCCCCCTTCAGAAAAAAGTTCTATGGGCGCTCGTGCTCTCATACAGTCATATTCCACAGTATTTAGTTCTGCTTGTACAATCATAATCAGAGTGAAAAAAATTATGAGTCTGTTTCAAATTTTGCAGCAGGTTATTATTTTTAAATATTTCGAAAAATTCTTTAAAAGTTTCTTTTACCAAGTTGATAACAGCTAGTTACGCCGATGGGGGAATTTGGCAATTTTGATACCATTAATATACATAGTGTAGTTCAAATTATCAATACCAAATACAGGATGTCAAGAAAAGTCATGTATCAACAGGCCAATAACGCGAGAAGTATTACAGTTACCATATATTTTTTATGCAGGTGTATAATATAACTCCCAATAGCTGTACACGATAAAACAATTTTCACTGACTGACCCCCTTCTTCAGCGGAGAAACGGCTATGTGGGGGGGGGGGGAGGAGGGTCTATCTCGAGATAGGTAAAAGAGTCGATTTCAAAGTTGTTGAACGTTGCAAAATTAGTACCAAGCATTTTTTACTTTCCCTGCTATGCATGGTAATGTATAGGGAAAGTATTGAAATCATGCTGAAAATCGCAACTCGAGTTTTCGACGGATCTTCGCGTTTCGAGACCTCTAGAATAAGAAAACACTATTTTTAGCATGACGTCTGTGTGTGTGTCTGTGCAGATTTTGTATCCACTCTAACTAAAAAACTAATTGACCGAATTTCTTAAAATTTGGTAGGTAAGTCACTTGTGGGCGAATCTGGTGCTGATTAGTTTTGGGTACGACTCGGGATAAAAGAACCAGCCTTTTTTTGCGAAATGGCCCACAAAAATCGTCAAAATCTAAAATAAAAAACTACGTATGCTCAAATATATCCATTAAATGCTTGTTTTATACGTAATTTTTAACGATGAAAGGAATAAGACCAACCCCATTACACTAGGGCTAGCCGTTCTCGAGATATTTTAGTTTTTTCTTATTTTCTCTCCACCACCTTTGAAAATAAGTCCAGTTACCAAGTGAGAATGAAAATTAAATTAAAAGTGAATTAAATTTAATTAAAATAAAGAGAAAGTGGATATAAGTCTGCAGGATGTGCTGCCCACATCAGATTTTTATCTTTCTAATAGATAGAAACCCTAAAATGAAGTATATGCAGTCTAACTCCTTACCCCAGAATCGAAAACTTATACAATGAGGCAAAATAAAATTGAATTTATTATTCAAAAAATACAAAACGTTCATCTTCAGCAACGATGCATACTTGCACACGTGTAATTAGATATCTCCGCATGTTTTCCAATATCTCTACATTTACTATGTTGCATGCAGATTAATGAAATTGTTTCTTTTAAAAAACGCTATTAGGGAGTTATTTAGTGCTAGTTTTACAACTTTGTAATTGACTTTTTTCTCTATATCTAACAGGGTGCGAGACAGTCAACAAATACAGCTAAAGCACCAAATAAAATATCAACTATGTACGTTACCCCACTCATACGAATTCTCATATTCTATTCTTTCGCTTTGATAAAAAATTTCGAGAAGCGAAGAAAAGCATTAGCGTAGCAGAACGCGCTTAAAATACCACCTTAATACATTAATAATATCCTGTTTATGACGTCACTGAACCACATGACATCGCTAATGAATAGAGTTATGATGCCATGAGCCCCGAAAGAGGCTTGGAGTAAGGCCCCCAAAACTATAAATCCGCAACTGCAATCTCTAATCACATTCAACCTGTTCACACGGCGAAAATTTGACGTCATACTTGTAGGTGATTCAGGTGAAAGAAAATGACATAGATAATAATAACAATTTCAATGAAAAACACTAGTTTGACATAGATTTCGGAAAACAACAGTGTATCCCGGATTTAAGCAGCTTAAAAGGAAAAAGATGATTTGGGATTGAAAAAGCGCCAAAATTGCGTAAATCAGTTTCTGACGAAATAAGTCAAGCACGATTGCTTGACAGCAAAATTTTGAAAATTTATGAATTCTCGAAATTTATGTATAAAAGTTAAGTACAGCATGTGATTTTGCGCACAAGTAATATGTATATAGAACACAACAACAAAAAATATGATGTGGGCAACACATGACTTTCCTTATATAATGTAATGAATTTACTACTTTTACAGTAAAAAAAATAGGTTTTTCTTATAGTAGATACTTATATTCTTTCCAAGATATTGAATTTTCGACAATTAGTCGTTCATTTTCATTGATTTAGCGTCATTTTTATCCATTTGGCGAGATTTTCGTTAATTTGGCAACATTTCAAAAAGTCGCCAAGTTGGCGATATTCCGCCAAATTCGTCCCCAAAATATCGCCAAGCGTTATGGATGAAGAAATAAGTTATTCTTACAGCAGATAAATGACTATTGGTGTTCAAATAAAGTATTACTCAAAGTATCTTTTTTCATGAATGGAACGAGCTAGATCCACGAGAATGATGTCACTTAATTTATTGCATGATATTACATATGAAAAGTGAACATGTTTCTCAATAGGAAATATTTTTTTTTATTTTATATGACTTTTTGATAATTTTTTTGAAAAATGTGCAATACCTCAGGAACGGTTCATGTTAGCGTTCTAAAATTTATGTCAATCGTTTTCTAATGAAACATTACATAAGAAATATCTATTTGCGTAACTTTATTAGCGGTTTTGATTTTTTGACGATTTTTTCAAAATTTCACTCGAAAATTTAGGGGGATTCTGAACATTCGATTGCGTATAAAAACAATAGGCTTCCAGTGTTTACGGATTGTGATTTTTGTGCCAACTTTCGTTCGAACCGGTCCATTCGTTTGTCAGTTATCGTCTCCACAGACTCACTGACACACACACACACACACAATCACACACACACACAGACATCACTTCAAACATGTTTGATTCGTGATCAGGGATGCTTGAAACGTGCTCTCCCGCCGAAAACTCGAATTCGAATTTTCGACCCCGTCACAATACTTTCCTTATACATTATGTATATAAGGAAAGTAATAACGTTTTCGGAGAGGCAAGGTGAATACTCAAGTACTTCGAGTACTGAAAAGTATTGGAGATTCGAAATTTCGAATATAATCACTTGAAGAAATTCCAACATCTCGAATATCGCGCAATGATTAACAGCAGATTCTGGAATAAAATGTCTGGATACCCCAAAAGAAGACGTTCAAAGGTATTTAAATGAAAGTTTGCTTCCACCAAATGAAAATATTTGCGTGACTTCTGGAAAAATTACTGTATGTTGAACAGCCTGTTGTAACAGTCGCTTGAAGGAATTATTTCTGAAATATTTAATCGTGCTGCCGTCAACAGGTTTTAAGAGCGACACTTCAGCACCAGAAGTTTAATTTGTGAAAACAAAAAAAGAAGAAGCTACCTAGATCCTGAATGTGTTTGAAGGAAAAAATCTGATGTGGGCAGCACATGACTTTCCCTGCAGACTTATATTCACTTCTCTTTATCTTAATTAAATTTAATTCACTTTTAATTCAATTTTCATTCTCATTTGGTAACTGGACTTATTTTCAAAGGAGGCGTGGAGAAAATGCGAAAAAACTAAAATATCTCGAGAACGGCTAGTCCTAGTGTAATGGGGTTGGTCTTATTCTTTTCATCGTTAAAAATTACGTATAAAACGAGCATTTAATGGATATATTTGAGTATACGTATGTATTTATTTTAGATTTTGACGATTTTTGAGGGGCATTTCTCAAAAAAAGGCAGGTTATTTTTTTCCGAATCATACCAAAATCTAATCAGCACCAGGGTATCCCACAAGTGACTTATGAACCGATGTTTGTGAAATTCGGTCCATTAGTTTTCCAGCTAGAGGGGATACAAGCTTTTGCGGGCCATTTCGCAAAAAAGCGGGTTCTGTTATCACGAATCATACCCAAAATTAATCAGCGCCAGATTCGTCCACAAGTGACTTACCTACCAGATTTTGTGAAATTCGTTCCATTAGTTTTTGAGTTAGAGTGGATACAAAATCTGCACAGACACACAGACACACACACAGACGTCACGCTAAAAATGTTTTTTTCGTATTCTAGAGGTCTCGAAACGTGTAGATCCGTCGAAAACTCGAGTTGTGATTTTTGGTATGATTCCAATACTTCCCCTATACATTACCATGTATTGCAGGGAAAGTAATGAAAATTAGCAGTAAGTGAAAGTTGAACAATGCAAAGGTTGATAGAAGGTCAAAGATAGATCTTTCGATAACAAGAAGGTGTATGATTTTACCTATTAATAGTTGCTTTAAGGATGCGACACACCAAAGAGTTCTATTTTCAGAATAAATTGGGAGCACTCTCTTTTAAATGATATCGTGATTTGAAATTTGGTACGTGTGTTAATTGCTCGGTAAAATCCCTAGAAAAAGTCGATTTTTTAAAAAATGTTCTTTTGAGAGAGTGCTCCGCCCCAAAACGTCCGAAATACGAAATGATAGAAAACCGTGCATAGAAGCTTTAAATTTGGTGCAACGGTAGATCGGTCGAATGGAAGAAAGCGATCTATTTCATTTTTCGAATTTTTGACGCTTTGCAGGTGCCGCATACCAAGGTATTTGATTTTCAGAATAAATGGGAAGCACTTTATTTTAAATGAGATAGAGATTTAAAAATTAATTCTCGAGTTAACTGTTCAGTAAGATCCCCCTGAAAAAAATCGAATTTGTTTAATAGATTCATTGGAAAAACCGGAGTCAACATGAAATCGTTTCGAAATTGCAAGCTGATTAAAATAAAGCACCTTCCAATGATATACAGATTAAATGGTAATTCCAATGACATATGAACTGAATAAATAGGCACTGATATACGAAAACGTCCAGGGGGCGGTGATAGCTTAAATTATAAAGGCCCAGGGAGATAAATGCTAAATTTCTATTGTTAGAAAGGCCGGGGATATAGGAAAATCAATTTCAACTCTTAGTGTTTCCAAGAGGGAGCAACACCTTCGATATCGTCCGAAGAACAGGAGGAAGTAATCTTAATTATGGTCAATTTTATCCGATTCAAGAATTATTTTCATAGAATGGAATTTTTATAGAATGGAATGCTATGTATGCTTGAAATATCTATATCATATCTTTAAAATTCCCGAAATTAGAAAATCTCAAACCGAAACCCACTTTATGTTTAGGCATTATCTGGAAAATCGTTCTTCAAAATTGCAAAGTCAAAATACGATAAAAAGAACAGCTCCGGCCTTATTTTGTCTATATTCAAAAGCCTATATAAAAACATTATTTTTTAAATTGCCAAATGTTTTATACATATCTCTAGATATTTAGTGGAATTTAAAAATCGAGATTGCTGGCCAAAATTTGGCCAAAAATATTTTAAAGTGTATTGAAAAAGTGCTGTTAAGGGACTTTTTACGACATTATGAAGTTTTTGTATATATATATAAATACTTATTTAATGTTTTATGTTTCGAATGCATTCATCTCATTTCCAGATCATTACCTCACTTTTAAGATAAACCACGAGTTTCTATCCCAATAATTAGCTGTGTTAAAGCGAGAAATATACCTACTTGCAACGTTTTAAAAGTATAAATAATATTAGTATCCTTACCTCATATCTGATTTTACTGCACATTTTACATTCAACATTGAAAGATACCTTGTCCCACCAAGCAGTCAAAGTCAAAGCGTAAACAACTAATCATTCACTCCAGATGTCATGATCCAAATTCTCGTCATCGAGGTGCAGTGTACCCCAAATATGCCAAGGTACAACTGTTTCCATCCTGTATTTACTTTTTTTTATCGTCCATAATGATATCTGAACATCGAACCTAAAATGGCAAGTAGATAGCGATTCGGATGGCAGAAAAAGGGGTGAAGGTCGGGCAAAACTACTCGTAGAATTTACTCGAAGCGGAGGCGATTGATTATTCTTTGAAAAAATGTGTGTTGTTAATAGAGCATGGGCCAGTGACGTCACAAAGAATTTTGCCCTTACGTTTCGAAAGTAAAATACTCGTATGCTTAGCAGTATGGAAATGTACATCATTTCTGCATCAAAAACGACTACTTTAGAAATTTATAATCATTTAATCTTTAATTTAGTAGGATATATCTAAATATATCTTCTTTGATGGATATTTTTAATTTACCAGAAAATAAAATACTCACTTTCAATAAACTATAAACCCGGGTTTTCTAAGAAAATTCATTATATACCTTCTCACTAGGCATACACTCTACAGAATTTTCTAGTAAATTATACATCATTGGAACGCTAGCTAGTGACTACGGCAAAAAAGAGACGTAGTGTACTTTCACTTAAAATCACTTAAAGTACACTTTAGCAAATGAAATCTTACATATATTGTTACTCAAGTATTCTAAATAACTTATTTTCAGCACAAAGATAAATTTTGAGGTTCAATGGGTTTAGTTTCAATTTTTATTTGCCATAATCGTCAGTTTACCATTACCGCTATGGTCAAAGTAATACCCTTTTTCCCTTATGTTTCTGCGCATTCTACTACGCAGGCTGTTTGTTTACGCTCGTGTCCATGCTCTATAGGTTAACATACAACTGTTACGACCATTCGACTGTCCATACATTCATATTACATATTTTGCATCCATTTATATAATAATCGTCTGAGTGAAAAGAAATATTTTTCATGACGTATCGTTCGTAATTTGTTAATTTAAAAATTCTCTGTTAATTTAAACATTATATTTAATTTCTTTAAAAAATATATAATTTGGCAACGAGTCAATGAAGTCAAAGCATTAAACGAATTCAGCTGATTCATTTTAATTCATGCAACTTCAAACCCTTCTGCACACATCAAATGGTTTCCTACATCATCTTACATAATAAAAGAAGATGTAAGTGAATCTGTCTTTCTGTGTCGTCTGTTGTGGAAAATCGAATCTTCGGTCAGCGACAAAACTCGATAGAGAGGTACTTCAGGTTTCCGGACAATACGAACCAGCGAGATCTTATTTTTTTTAATTCGAATTAGTTTAAAAGTAATGAGCTTTTAAAACCAAAAATCCGTCGGAATTTCGACTTAAGAATCAGTTATATTCCATGCAAACGATAAAAAGCAATCAAATAAATAGCAAGTGGCCTGCGAATGATGTCTCAGACTTCTGTCTAGACGAGTGCAATTTTTAGCACTATCTAATTTAATCTTCTATTTTCTAAAATCGTGAACTTAAGAGGTAAATTTTCTTGTTTTGGAATATATAATTATTTCAATATAAGTTTTCTTTGAAACGTTGAATTCAATCGGATGAAAACCCTCTGAGATAACAATTTTTTTTTTTTTTTTCTGGGAATTAAGGGTTTTTATTTTGCCTTTTCAGTTACTCCTGTTTATCATGAACAATCCAAAAATCTAATAACTTTATATATATATATATATATATATATATATATATATATATATACTTGTAAAGTAAACGATTATACTAAATTTCTAAATCCAGACTTGTGGCATATAGTTACAGGAGACTTAGGTATAGTTAAAGACGATTCGTTAAGAACCATTATGTCTTTTGGCACTAAATTCAGGCTACTCTTGTAATAATTCTTTTAAAGTTTTAAAATCAATAAATCTTGATAAATATATATATAAATTAGATTCTAAATATGCTATGCCTCTAAAGGCATTTAATATGTGGAAATTTACTTTATTAGAATCCATTAAAAATGCTATTAGTAGTATCAAATTGTCTAGATCTATATATAACATTGATAATATTAAACACTCCATTAATGATTTATAAAGATCGTTTGTTATCACCTATGTTGATAAAGCCTCTAATAATTATGCTATTATCTGTAAAAAATTTTATATATAATTTATGTTAGATTATTTAAAAAATAATAGTCTTTTTAAACTTGATTTACATTCCATTAATAATTGAAAATTATCAATCTGTATAGTGATTTAAATATTAAATATAAATTTCTTAAATTTCCATATATAGTGCTTATTCCTAAATTTCATAAAAATCCTATTAAATTTAGAACAGTAACTAGTGGTCATAATACTTACACTGCTACTGCGAGTAAATTACTACTAAATTCTTTAAATCAAATAAATGATAGTTTACGTCAGTCTAGCCATAATTACCTTATTCTAAATAATAGTAAAGAATTAAAAAATAAATTAACATCACTTAGAAAACTAATAGGATTTCAAACTTTTGATTTTATAAGATATCAGACCTGTATGATGTAATTTTAGCTCTATACAATGCTTATAATACTAATCTATCAACTCAAACTAGTTTTATAAATTTTCCTAAACTTCTTAACTTTGTTATTTTCAATAATTATATTTTTCAAGGAAATAAATTATACTTACAAGTGTTGACGCGGTGGTCGAACGGTCAAGGCAAGCGTTTCCTAGCGATCGTTCTGCTGCCGGGTTGTGGGTTCGAGTCCCACCTTCAGGCATGGTTGTTGTGTCGTTGGGCGCCGTGTTCTCCGACTAATACTGGTGCGCTGGGACAACGTCATGGGATGGCTAACAGATTCACAGTTCTGGCCGGTGTATAGGCGAATGATGAAATATCAAATGCCTGGCCATTGGAAAAAAAAAATACTTACAGTCTCAGAGTTCCACAGGGTGGCTGCAGTAGCAGTATTTTAGCTAATTTATACCTTTATCATTATGAACAGGCTTTTACATCAATAGATTATACATTGTACAGATATGCTGATGATCTGATTTGCTTAGTATATATTGAAAATTGTGTCGTAGGTATAGACTTCTATCCAGACAATTTGGAATTAATGCCTAATGAAACTGCTATTAGTAAAAATATTAATTTCTTGGATTTAAATCTTATTATTGAACTTTTTAATACAATTGTTACTATTTTATATGATTAAAAAGACTATTTTAATTATAACATTAATAAAATCTTACCATTTAATTCCTGCAACTCGATTCTATTGTTTAGAAATATTATACTCAATCAGCTTTTTAGAATTTATAGCTTATCTGATAAAAAATTACATGCTATTCATATTAGTAATCTAAAAATTACCAGCAATTTACATAAATATCCATCTTATTTTGCAAATAGTATAATTAAAAAATTTAGATTAGCTGGATTTTCATGAATTATATTCATAGCTTTTATATTAGCCTGACATCTCTATACCCTTCTTTTAATAATATTTTATTTTTACATCCACTTAAACATTGGTCTTTCTATTATTAGCCCCTCCTTAGGTTTCTATTATTAGCCCCTTCCTGGTTTTCGGGACCAGTACTCCAGCTACTGAGGTATGGTTGCTCGCATATCAGAATGATGATCATAAACATACATAATTCATATTCATTGTATCCTTAAAAATATAAAATTGAAAGAAGCAAACCAAAATATTCAATTAGCCACCGGTGAGGATCGAGCTCACAAACCCTGGTTTACGAGACCAGTGCTCTATCCACTGAGCTATGATGGCTCGCTCTTGTACCTAACTATCACATACGAATTTTATTTTTATACATGATTCTCATGAAAATTTAGAATTAGAGGAAAACAAAAAAATATTTAGCCATCAGTGAGGTTTGAACTCACGAACTTGTTTACGAGACCAGTGCTCTAGCCACTGAGCTATGGTGGCTCGCGAATCAGAATGATAATCATAAACATACATAATTCATATTTATTGTACTCTTAAAATATAAAATTGAAAGAAACAAACAAAAGTATTCAATTAGCCACCAGTGAGGATCGAACTCACGACACCTGGTTTACGAGACCAGTGCTCTATCCACTGAGCTATGGTGGCTCGCGAACCAGAATGATAACTATAATCTTACATAATTCATATTTATTGTATTTTTAAAAATATAAAATTGAAAGAAACAAACCAAAATATTCAATTAGCCACCAGTGAGAATCGAACTCACGACCCCTGGTTTACAAGACCAGTGCTCTATCCACTGAGCTATGATGGCTCGCTTTTGTACCTGACTATCACATACGAATATTATTTTTATATATGATTCTCATGAAAATTTAAAATTCGAGAAAACCAAAAAAATATTTAGCCATCAGTGAGGTTTGAACTCACGAACTTGTTTACGAGACCAGTGCTCTAGCCACTGAGCTATGGTGGCTCGCGAATCAGAATGATAATCATAAACATACATAATTCATATTTATTGTACTCTTAAAATATAAAATTGAAAGAAACAAACAAAAGTATTCAATTAGCCACCAGTGAGGATCGAACTCACGACCAATGGTTTACGAGAAAAGTGCTCTAGCCACTGAGCTATGATGGTTCGCTCTTGTTCAAGACTATCACATACGAATATTATTCTTAAATATGCTTCTCATGAAAATTTAAAACTAGAGGAAAACAAAAAATTATTTAGCCACCAGTGAGGTTTGAACTCACGACCCCTGGTTTTCGGGACCAGTGCTCCAGCTACTGAGGTATGGTTGCTCGCATATCAGAATGATAATCATAAACATACATAATTCATATTCATTGTATTCTTAAAAATATAAAATTGAAAGAAACAAACCAAAATATTCAATTAGCCACCGGTGAGGATCGAGCTCACGACCCTTGGTTTACAAAACCACCATTGAGGTTTGAACTCACAACCCCTGGCTTACGAGGCCAGTGCTCTAGCCACTGAGCTATGTTGTCTCGCGAATCAGAATGATAATCATAAACATGCGTAATTCATATTTATTGTACTCTTAAAATATAAAATTGAAAAAAAAAAATATATTCAATTAGCCACCAGTGAGGATCGAACTCACGACCCCTGGTTTACAAGACCAGTGCTCTAGCCACTGAGCTATGGTGGCTCTCGAACCGGAATGATAACTATAATCTTACATAATTCATATTTATTGTACTTTTAAAAATATAAAATTGAAAGAAACAAACCAAAATATTCAATTAGCCACCAGTGAGAATCGAACTCACGACTCCTGGTTTACAAGACCAGTGCTCTATCCACTGAGCTATGATGGCTCGCTCTTGTACCTGACTATCACATTCGAATATTATTTTTATATATGATTCTCATGAAAATTTAAAATTAGAGGAAAGCAAAAAAATATTTAGCCATCAATGAGGTTTGAACTCACGTCCCCTTGTTTACGAGACCAGTGCTCTAGCCACTGAGCTATGGTTGCTCGCGAATCAGAATGATAATCATAAACATGCGTAATTCATATTTATTGTACTGTTAAAATATAAAATTGAAAGAAACAAACCAAAATATTCAATTAGCCACCAGTGAGAATCGAACTCACGACCTCTGGTTTACAAGACCAGTGCTCTATCCACTGAGCTATGATGACTCGCTCTTGTACCTGACTATCACATACGAATATTATTTTTATATATGATTCTCATGAAAATTTAAAATTCGAGAAAACCAAAAAAATATTTAGCCATCAGTGAGGTTTGAACTCACGAACCCTTGTTTACGAAACCAGTGCTCTAGCCACTGAGCTATGGAGGCTCGCGTATCAGATTGATAATCATAAACATACATAATCCATATTTTTGTACTCTTAAATATATAAAATTGAAAGAAACAAACAAAAATATTCAATTAGCCACTAGAGAGGATCGAACTCACGACCTCTGGTTTACAAGACCAGTGCTCTATCCACTGAGCTACGATGGCTCGCTTTTGTTCAAGACTATCACATACGAATATTATTCTTAAATATGCTTCTCATGAAAATTTAAAACTAGAGGAAAACAAAAAATTATTTAGCCACCAGTGAGGTTTGAACTCACGACCCCTGGTTTTCGGGACCAGTACTCCAGCTACTGAGGTATGGTTGCTCGCATATCAGAATGATGATCATAAACATACATAATTCATATTCATTGTATCCTTAAAAATATAAAATTGAAAGAAACAAACCAAAATATTCAATTAGCCACCGGTGAGGATCGAGCTCACAAACCCTGGTTTACGAGACCAGTGCTCTATCCACTGAGCTACGATGGCTCGCTCTTGTACCTAACTATCACATACGAATTTTATTTTTATACATGATTCTCATGAAAATTTAGAATTAGAGGAAAACAAAAAAAATATTTAGCCATCAGTGAGGTTTGAACTCACGAACTTGTTTACGAGACCAGTGCTCTAGCCACTGAGCTATGGTGGCTCGCGAATCAGAATGATAATCATAAACATACATAATTCATATTTATTGTACTCTTAAAATATAAAATTGAAAGAAACAAACAAAAGTATTCAATTAGCCACCAGTGAGGATCGAACTCACGACCCCTGGTTTACGAGACCAGTGCTCTATCCACTGAGCTATGGTGGCTCGCGAACCAGAATGATAACTATAATCTTACATAATTCATATTTATTGTATTTTTAAAAATATAAAATTGAAAGAAACAAACCAAAATATTCAATTAGCCACCAGTGAGAATCGAACTCACGACCCCTGGTTTACAAGACCAGTGCTCTATCCACTGAGCTATGATGGCTCGCTTTTGTACCTGACTATCACATACGAATATTATTTTTATATATGATTCTCATGAAAATTTAAAATTCGAGAAAACCAAAAAAATATTTAGCCATCAGTGAGGTTTGAACTCACGAACTTGTTTACGAGACCAGTGCTCTAGCCACTGAGCTATGGTGGCTCGCGAATCAGAATGATAATCATAAACATACATAATTCATATTTATTGTACTCTTAAAATATAAAATTGAAAGAAACAAACAAAAGTATTCAATTAGCCACCAGTGAGGATCGAACTCACGACCCCTGGTTTACGAGAAAAGTGCTCTAGCCACTGAGCTATGATGGTTCGCTCTTGTTCAAGACTATCACATACGAATATTATTCTTAAATATGCTTCTCATGAAAATTTAAAACTAGAGGAAAACAAAAAATTATTTAGCCACCAGTGAGGTTTGAACTCACGACCCCTGGTTTTCGGGACCAGTGCTCCAGCTACTGAGGTATGGTTGCTCGCATATCAGAATGATAATCATAAACATACATAATTCATATTCATTGTATTCTTAAAAATATAAAATTGAAAGAAACAAACCTAAATATTCAATTAGCCACCGGTGAGGATCGAGCTCACGACCCTTGGTTTACAAAACCACCATTGAGGTTTGAACTCACAACCCCTGGCTTACGAGGCCAGTGCTCTAGCCACTGAGCTATGTTGTCTCGCGAATCAGAATGATAATCATAAACATGCGTAATTCATATTTATTGTACTCTTAAAATATAAAATTGAAAAAAAAAATATATTCAATTAGCCACCAGTGAGGATCGAACTCACGACCCCTGGTTTACAAGACCAGTGCTCTAGCCACTGAGCTATGGTGGCTCTCGAACCGGAATGATAACTATAATCTTACATAATTCATATTTATTGTACTTTTAAAAATATAAAATTGAAAGAAACAAACCAAAATATTCAATTAGCCACCAGTGAGAATCGAACTCACGACTCCTGGTTTACAAGACCAGTGCTCTATCCACTGAGCTATGATGGCTCGCTCTTGTACCTGACTATCACATTCGAATATTATTTTTATATATGATTCTCATGAAAATTTAAAATTAGAGGAAAGCAAAAAAATATTTAGCCACCAGTGAGGATCGAACTCACGACCCCTGGTTTACGAGACCAGTGCTCTATCCACTGAGCTATGGTGGCTCGCGAACCAGAATGATAACTATAATCTTACATAATTCATATTTATTGTATTTTTAAAAATATAAAATTGAAAGAAACAAACCAAAATATTCAATTAGCCACCAGTGAGAATCGAACTCACGACCCCTGGTTTACAAGACCAGTGCTCTATCCACTGAGCTATGATGGCTCGCTTTTGTACCTGACTATCACATACGAATATTATTTTTATATATGATTCTCATGAAAATTTAAAATTCGAGAAAACCAAAAAAATATTTAGCCATCAGTGAGGTTTGAACTCACGAACTTGTTTACGAGACCAGTGCTCTAGCCACTGAGCTATGGTGGCTCGCGAATCAGAATGATAATCATAAACATACATAATTCATATTTATTGTACTCTTAAAATATAAAATTGAAAGAAACAAACAAAAGTATTCAATTAGCCACCAGTGAGGATCGAACTCACGACCCCTGGTTTACGAGAAAAGTGCTCTAGCCACTGAGCTATGATGGTTCGCTCTTGTTCAAGACTATCACATACGAATATTATTCTTAAATATGCTTCTCATGAAAATTTAAAACTAGAGGAAAACAAAAAATTATTTAGCCACCAGTGAGGTTTGAACTCACGACCCCTGGTTTTCGGGACCAGTGCTCCAGCTACTGAGGTATGGTTGCTCGCATATCAGAATGATAATCATAAACATACATAATTCATATTCATTGTATTCTTAAAAATATAAAATTGAAAGAAACAAACCTAAATATTCAATTAGCCACCGGTGAGGATCGAGCTCACGACCCTTGGTTTACAAAACCACCATTGAGGTTTGAACTCACAACCCCTGGCTTACGAGGCCAGTGCTCTAGCCACTGAGCTATGTTGTCTCGCGAATCAGAATGATAATCATAAACATGCGTAATTCATATTTATTGTACTCTTAAAATATAAAATTGAAAAAAAAAAATATATTCAATTAGCCACCAGTGAGGATCGAACTCACGACCCCTGGTTTACAAGACCAGTGCTCTAGCCACTGAGCTATGGTGGCTCTCGAACCGGAATGATAACTATAATCTTACATAATTCATATTTATTGTACTTTTAAAAATATAAAATTGAAAGAAACAAACCAAAATATTCAATTAGCCACCAGTGAGAATCGAACTCACGACTCCTGGTTTACAAGACCAGTGCTCTATCCACTGAGCTATGATGGCTCGCTCTTGTACCTGACTATCACATTCGAATATTATTTTTATATATGATTCTCATGAAAATTTAAAATTAGAGGAAAGCAAAAAAATATTTAGCCATCAATGAGGTTTGAACTCACGTCCCCTTGTTTACGAGACCAGTGCTCTAGCCACTGAGCTATGGTTGCTCGCGAATCAGAATGATAATCATAAACATGCGTAATTCATATTTATTGTACTGTTAAAATATAAAATTGAAAGAAACAAACCAAAATATTCAATTAGCCACCAGTGAGAATCGAACTCACGACCTCTGGTTTACAAGACCAGCGCTCTATCCACTGAGCTATGATGACTCGCTCTTGTACCTGACTATCACATACGAATATTATTTTTATATATGATTCTCATGAAAATTTAAAATTCGAGAAAACCAAAAAAATATTTAGCCATCAGTGAGGTTTGAACTCACGACCCCTTGTTTACGAGACCAGTGCTCTAGCCACTGAGCTATGGAGGCTCGCGTATCAGATTGATAATCATAAACATACATAATCCATATTTTTGTACTCTTAAATATATAAAATTGAAAGAAACAAACAAAAATATTCAATTAGCCACTAGAGAGGATCGAACTCACGACCCCTGGTTTACAAGACCAGTGCTCTATCCACTGAGCTATGATGGCTCGCTTTTGTTCAAGACTATCACATACGAATATTATTCTTAAATATGCTTCTCATGAAAATTTAAAACTAGAGGAAAACAAAAAATTATTTAGCCACCAGTGAGGTTTGAACTCACGACCCCTGGTTTTCGGGACCAGTGCTCCAGCTACTGAGGTATGGTTGCTCGCATATCAGAATGATGATCATAAACATACATAATTCATATTCATTGTATCCTTAAAAATATAAAATTGAAAGAAACAAACCAAAATATTCAATTAGCCACCGGTGAGGATCGAGCTCACGACCCCTGGTTTACGAGACCAGTGCTCTATCCACTGAGCTATGATGGCTCGCTCTTGTACCTAACTATCACATACGAATTTTATTTTTATATATGATTCTCATGAAAATTTAGAATTAGAGGAAAACAAAAAAATATTTAGCCATCAGTGAGGTTTGAACTCACGAACTTGTTTACGAGACCAGTGCTCTAGCCACTGAGCTATGGTGGCTCGCGAATCAGAATGATAATCATAAACATACATAATTCATATTTATTGTACTCTTAAAATATAAAATTGAAAGAAACAAAAAAAAGTATTCAATTAGCCACCAGTGAGGATCGAACGCACGACCCCTGGTTTACGAGACCAGTGCTCTAGCCACTGAGCTATGATGTTTCGCTCTTGTTCAAGACTATCACATACGAATATTATTCTTAAATATGCTTCTCATGCAAATTTAAAACTTGAGGAAAACAAAAAATTATTTAGCCACCAGTGAGGTTTGAACTCACGACCCCTGGTTTTCGGGACCAGTGCTCCAGCTACTGAGGTATGGTTGCTCGCATATCAGAATGATAATCATAAACATACATAATTCATATTCATTGTATTCTTAAAAATATAAAATTGAAAGAAACAAACCAAAATATTCAATTAGCCACCGGTGAGGATCGAGCTCACGACCCTTGGTTTACAAAACCACCATTGAGGTTTGAACTCACAACCCCTGGCTTACGAGGCCAGTGCTCTAGCCACTGAGCTATGTTGTCTCGCGAATCAGAATGATAATCATAAACATGCGTAATTCATATTTATTGTACTCCTAAAATATAAAATTGAAAAAACAAAACAAAAATATTCAATTAGCCACCAGTGAGGATCGAACTCACGACCCCTGGTTTACAAGACCAGTGCTCTAGCCACTGAGCTATGGTGGCTCTCGAACCAGAATGATAACTATAATCTTACATAATTCATATTTATTGTACTTTTAAAAATATAAAATTGAAAGAAACAAACCAAAATATTCAATTAGCCACCAGTGAGAATCGAACTCAAGACTCCTGGTTTACAAGACCAGTGCTCTATCCACTGAGCTATGATGGCTCGCTCTTGTACCTAACTATCACATACGAATTTTATTTTTATACATGATTCTCATGAAAATTTAGAATTAGAGGAAAACAAAAAAATATTTAGCCATCAGTGAGGTTTGAACTCACGAACTTGTTTACGAGACCAGTGCTCTAGCCACTGAGCTATGGTGGCTCGCGAATCAGAATGATAATCATAAACATACATAATTCATATTTATTGTACTCTTAAAATATAAAATTGAAAGAAACAAACAAAAGTATTCAATTAGCCACCAGTGAGGATCGAACTCACGACCCCTGGTTTACGAGACCAGTGCTCTATCCACTGAGCTATGGTGGCTCGCGAACCAGAATGATAACTATAATCTTACATAATTCATATTTATTGTATTTTTAAAAATATAAAATTGAAAGAAACAAACCAAAATATTCAATTAGCCACCAGTGAGAATCGAACTCACGACCCCTGGTTTACAAGACCAGTGCTCTATCCACTGAGCTATGATGGCTCGCTTTTGTACCTGACTATCACATACGAATATTATTTTTATATATGATTCTCATGAAAATTTAAAATTCGAGAAAACCAAAAAAATATTTAGCCATCAGTGAGGTTTGAACTCACGAACTTGTTTACGAGACCAGTGCTCTAGCCACTGAGCTATGGTGGCTCGCGAATCAGAATGATAATCATAAACATACATAATTCATATTTATTGTACTCTTAAAATATAAAATTGAAAGAAACAAACAAAAGTATTCAATTAGCCACCAGTGAGGATCGAACTCACGACCCCTGGTTTACGAGAAAAGTGCTCTAGCCACTGAGCTATGATGGTTCGCTCTTGTTCAAGACTATCACATACGAATATTATTCTTAAATATGCTTCTCATGAAAATTTAAAACTAGAGGAAAACAAAAAATTATTTAGCCACCAGTGAGGTTTGAACTCACGACCCCTGGTTTTCGGGACCAGTGCTCCAGCTACTGAGGTATGGTTGCTCGCATATCAGAATGATAATCATAAACATACATAATTCATATTCATTGTATTCTTAAAAATATAAAATTGAAAGAAACAAACCAAAACATTCAATTAGCCACCGGTGAGGATCGAGCTCACGACCCTTGGTTTACAAAACCACCATTGAGGTTTGAACTCACAACCCCTGGCTTACGAGGCCAGTGCTCTAGCCACTGAGCTATGTTGTCTCGCGAATCAGAATGATAATCATAAACATGCGTAATTCATATTTATTGTACTGTTAAAATATAAAATTGAAAGAAACAAACCAAAATGTTCAATTAGCCACCAGTGAGAATCGAACTCACGACCTCTGGTTTACAAGACCAATGCTCTATCCACTGAGCTATGATGACTCGCTCTTGTACCTGACTATCACATACGAATATTATTTTTATATATGATTCTCATGAAAATTTAAAATTCGAGAAAACCAAAAAAATATTTAGCCATCAGTGAGGTTTGAAATCACGACCCCTTGTTTACGAGACCAGTGCTCTAGCCACTGAGCTATGGAGGCTCGCGTATCAGATTGATAATCATAAACATACATAATCCATATTTTTGTACCCTTAAATATATAAAATTGAAAGAAACAAACAAAAATATTCAATTAGCCACTAGAGAGGATCGAACTCACGACCCCTGGTTTACAAGACCAGTGCTCTATCCACTGAGCCATGATGGCTCGCTTTTGTTCAAGACTATCACATACGAATATTATTCTTAAATATGCTTCTCATGAAAATTTAAAACTAGAGGAAAACAAAAAATTATTTAGCCACCAGTGAGGTTTGAACTCACGACCCCTGGTTTTCGGGACCAGTGCTCCAGCTACTGAGGTATGGTTGCTCGCATATCAGAATGATGATCATAAACATACATAATTCATATTCATTGTATCCTTAAAAATATAAAATTGAAAGAAACAAACCAAAATATTCAATTAGCCACCGGTGAGGATCGAGCTCACGACCCCTGGTTTACGAGACCAGTGCTCTATCCACTGAGCTATGATGGCTCGCTCTTGTACCTAACTATCACATACGAATTTTATTTTTATATATGATTCTCATGAAAATTTAGAATTAGAGGAAAACAAAAAAATATTTAGCCATCAGTGAGGTTTGAACTCACGAACTTGTTTACGAGACCAGTGCTCTAGCCACTGAGCTATGGTGGCTCGCGAATCAGAATGATAATCAAAAACATACATAATTCATATTTATTGTACTCTTAAAATATAAAATTGAAAGAAACAAACGTATTCAATTAGCCACCAGTGAGGATCGAACTCACGACCCCTGGTTTACGAGACCAGTGCTCTATCCACTGAGCTATGATGGCTCGCTCTTGTACCTGACTATCACATACGAATATTTTTTTTATATATGTTTCTCATGAAAATATAAAATTAGGGAAACGCAAAAAAATATTTAGCCATCAGTAAAGTTTGAACTCACGACCCTTTGTTTACGAGACCAGTGCTCTAGCCACTGAGTTGCTTGCGACCCCTGGTTTTCGGGACCAGTGCTCTAGCCACTGAGCTATGGTTGCTCGCGAATCAGAATGATAATCATAAACATACATAATTCATATTTATTGTACTCTTAAAATATAAAATTGAAAGAAACAAACAAAAGTATTCAATTAGCCACCAGTGAGGATCGAACTCACGACCCCTGGTTTACGAGACCAGTGCTCTAGCCACTGAGCTATGGTGGCTCGCGAACCACGATGATAACTATAAACTTACATAATTCATATTTATTGTACTTTTAAAAATATAAAATTGAAAGAAACAAACAAAAATATTCAATTAGCCACCATTGAGGATCGAACTCACGACCCCTGGTTTACAAGACCAGTGCTCTATCCACTGAGCTATGATGGTTCGCTCTTGTTCAAGACTATCACATACGAATATTATTCTTAAATATGCTTCTCATGAAAATTTAAAACTAGAGGAAAACAAAAAATTATTTAGCCACCAGTGAGGTTTGAACTCACGACCCCTGGTTTTCGGGACCAGTGCTCCAGCTACTGAGGTATGGTTGCTCGCATATCAGAATGATAATCATAAACATACATAATTCATATTCATTGTATTCTTAAAAATATAAAATTGAAAGAAAAAAACAAAAATATTCAATTAGCCACCAGTGAGGATCGAACTCACGACCCCTGGTTTACAAGACCAGTGCTCTAGCCACTGAGCTATGGTGGCTCTCGAACCAGAATGATAACTACAATCTTACATAATTCATATTTATTGTACTTTTAAAAATATAAAATTGAAAGAAACAAACCAAAATATTCAATTAGCCACCAGGGAGAATCGAACTCACGACTCCTGGTTTACAAGACCAGTGCTCTATCCACTGAGCTATGATGGCTCGCTCTTGTACTTAACTATCAAATACGAATTTTATTTTTATATATGATTCTCAGGAAAATTTAGAATTAGATTAAAACAAAAAAATATTTAGCCATCAGTGAGGTTTGAACTCACGAACTTGTTTACGAGACCAGTGCTCTAGCCACTGAGCTGTGGTGGCTCGCGAATCAGAATGATAATCATAAACATACATAATTCATAAATATTGTACTCTTAAAATATAAAATTGAAAGAAACAAACAAAAGTATTCAATTAGCCACCAGTGAGGATCGAACTCACGACCCCTGGTTTACGAGACCAGTGCTCTAGCCACTGAGCTATGGTGGCTCGCGAACCACAATGATAACTATAAACTTACATAATTCATATCTATTGTACTTTTAAAAATATAAAATTGAAAGAAACAAACCAAAATATTCAATTAGCCACCAGTGAGAATCGAACTCACGACCCCTGGTTTACAAGACCAGTGCTCTATCCACTGAGCTATGATGGCTCGCTCTTGTACCTGACTATCACATACGAATATTATTTTTATATATGATTCTCATGAAAATATAAAATTAGAGAAACGCAAAAAAATATTTAGCCATCAGTGAAGTTTGAACTCACGACCCTTTGTTTACGAGACCAGTGCTTTAGCCACTGAGCTATGGTTGCTTGCGAATCAGAATGATAATCATAAACATGCGTAATTCATATTTATTATACTCTTAAAATATAAAATTGAAAGAAACAAACAAAAATATTCAATTAGCCACCATTGAGGATCGAACTCACGACCCCTGGTTTACGAGAAAAGTGCTCTAGCCACTGAGCTATGATGGTTCGCTCTTGTTCAAGACTATCACATACGAATATTATTCTTAAATATGCTTCTCATGAAAATTTAAAACTAGAGGAAAACAAAAAATTATTTAGCCACCAGTGAGGTTTGAACTCACGACCCCTGGTTTTCGGGACCAGTGCTCCAGCTACTGAGGTATGGTTGCTCGCATATCAGAATGATAATCATAAACATACATAATTCATATTCATTGTATTCTTAAAAATATAAAATTGAAAGAAACAAACCTAAATATTCAATTAGCCACCGGTGAGGATCGAGCTCACGACCCTTGGTTTACAAAACCACCATTGAGGTTTGAACTCACAACCCCTGGCTTACGAGGCCAGTGCTCTAGCCACTGAGCTATGTTGTCTCGCGAATCAGAATGATAATCATAAACATGCGTAATTCATATTTATTGTACTCTTAAAATATAAAATTGAAAAAAAAAATATATTCAATTAGCCACCAGTGAGGATCGAACTCACGACCCCTGGTTTACAAGACCAGTGCTCTAGCCACTGAGCTATGGTGGCTCTCGAACCGGAATGATAACTATAATCTTACATAATTCATATTTATTGTACTTTTAAAAATATAAAATTGAAAGAAACAAACCAAAATATTCAATTAGCCACCAGTGAGAATCGAACTCACGACTCCTGGTTTACAAGACCAGTGCTCTATCCACTGAGCTATGATGGCTCGCTCTTGTACCTGACTATCACATTCGAATATTATTTTTATATATGATTCTCATGAAAATTTAAAATTAGAGGAAAGCAAAAAAATATTTAGCCACCAGTGAGGATCGAACTCACGACCCCTGGTTTACGAGACCAGTGCTCTATCCACTGAGGTATGGTGGCTCGCGAACCAGAATGATAACTATAATCTTACATAATTCATATTTATTGTATTTTTAAAAATATAAAATTGAAAGAAACAAACCAAAATATTCAATTAGCCACCAGTGAGAATCGAACTCACGACCCCTGGTTTACAAGACCAGTGCTCTATCCACTGAGCTATGATGGCTCGCTTTTGTACCTGACTATCACATACGAATATTATTTTTATATATGATTCTCATGAAAATTTAAAATTCGAGAAAACCAAAAAAATATTTAGCCATCAGTGAGGTTTGAACTCACGAACTTGTTTACGAGACCAGTGCTCTAGCCACTGAGCTATGGTGGCTCGCGAATCAGAATGATAATCATAAACATACATAATTCATATTTATTGTACTCTTAAAATATAAAATTGAAAGAAACAAACAAAAGTATTCAATTAGCCACCAGTGAGGATCGAACTCACGACCCCTGGTTTACGAGAAAAGTGCTCTAGCCACTGAGCTATGATGGTTCGCTCTTGTTCAAGACTATCACATACGAATATTATTCTTAAATATGCTTCTCATGAAAATTTAAAACTAGAGGAAAACAAAAAATTATTTAGCCACCAGTGAGGTTTGAACTCACGACCCCTGGTTTTCGGGACCAGTGCTCCAGCTACTGAGGTATGGTTGCTCGCATATCAGAATGATAATCATAAACATACATAATTCATATTCATTGTATTCTTAAAAATATAAAATTGAAAGAAACAAACCTAAATATTCAATTAGCCACCGGTGAGGATCGAGCTCACGACCCTTGGTTTACAAAACCACCATTGAGGTTTGAACTCACAACCCCTGGCTTACGAGGCCAGTGCTCTAGCCACTGAGCTATGTTGTCTCGCGAATCAGAATGATAATCATAAACATGCGTAATTCATATTTATTGTACTCCTAAAATATAAAATTGAAAAAACAAAACAAAAATATTCAATTAGCCACCAGTGAGGATCGAACTCACGACCCCTGGTTTACAAGACCAGTGCTCTAGCCACTGAGCTATGGTGGCTCTCGAACCAGAATGATAACTATAATCTTACATAATTCATATTTATTGTACATTTAAAAATATAAAATTGAAAGAAACAAACCAAAATATTCAATTAGCCACCAGTGAGAATCGAACTCACGACTCCTGGTTTACAAGACCAGTGCTCTATCCACTGAGCTATGATGGCTCGCTCTTGTACCTGACTATCACATACGAATATTATTTTTATATATGATTCTCATGAAAATTTAAAATTAGAGGAAAGCAAAAAAATATTTAGCCATCAATGAGGTTTGAACTCACGTCCCCTTGTTTACGAGACCAGTGCTCTAGCCACTGAGCTATGGAGGCTCGCGTATCAGATTGATAATCATAAACATACATAATCCATATTTTTGTACTCTTAAATATATAAAATTGAAAGAAACAAACAAAAATATTCAATTAGCCACTAGAGAGGATCGAACTCACGACCCCTGGTTTACAAGACCAGTGCTCTATCCACTGAGCTATGATGGCTCGCTTTTGTTCAAGACTATCACATACGAATATTATTCTTAAACATGCTTCTCATGAAAATTTAAAACTAGAGGAAAACAAAAAATTATTTAGCCACCAGTGAGGTTTGAACTCACGACCCCTGGTTTTCGGGACCAGTGCTCCAGCTACTGAGGTATGGTTGCTCGCATATCATGAATGATGATCATAAACATACATAATTCATATTCATTGTATCCTTAAAAATATAAAATTGAAAGAAACAAACCAAAATATTCAATTATCCACCGGTGAGGATCGAGCTCACGACCCCTGGTTTACGAGACCAGTGCTCTATCCACTGAGCTATGATGGCTCGCTCTTGTACCTAACTATCACATACGAATTTTATTTTTATATATGATTCTCATGAAAATTTAGAATTAGAGGAAAACAAAAAAATATTGAGCCATCAGTGAGGTTTGAACTCACGAACTTGTTTACGAGACCAGTGCTCTAGCCACTGAGCTATGGTGGCTCGCGAATCAGAATGATAATCATAAACATACATAATTCATATTTATTGTACTCTTAAAATATAAAATTGAAAGAAACAAACAAAAGTATTCAATTAGCCACCAGTGAGGTTCGAACTCACGACCCCTGGTTTACGAGACCAGTGCTCTATCCACTGAGCTATGGTGGCTCGCGAACCAGAATGATAACTATAATCTTACATAATTCATATTTATTGTATTTTTAAAAATATAAAATTGAAAGAAACAAACCAATATATTCAATTAGCCACCAGTGAGAATCGAACTCACGACCCCTGGTTTACAAGACCAGTGCTCTATCCACTGAGCTATGATGGCTCGCTTTTGTACCTGACTATCACATACGAATATTATTTTTATATATGATTCTCATGAAAATTTAAAATTCGAGAAAACCAAAAAAATATTTAGAAATCAGTGAGGTTGGAACTCACGAACTTGTTTACGAGACCAGTGCTCTAGCCACTGAGCTATGGTGGCTCGCGAATCAGAATGATAATCATAAACATACATAATTCATATTTATTGTACTCTTAAAATATAAAATTGAAAGAAACAAACAAAAGTATTCAATTAGCCACCAGTGAGGATCGAACTCACGATCCCTGGTTTACGAGACCAGTGCTCTAGCCACTGAGCTATGATGGTTCGCTCTTGTTCAAGACTATCACATACGAATATTATTCTTAAATATGCTTCTCATGAAAATTTAAAACTAGAGGAAAACAAAAAATTATTTAGCCACCAGTGAGGTTTGAACTCACGACCCCTGGTTTTCGGGACCAGTGCTCCAGCTACTGAGGTATGGTTGCTCACATATCAGAATGATAATCATAAACATACATAATTCATATTCATTGTATTCTTAAAAATATAAAATTGAAAGAAACAAACCAAAATATTCAATTATCCACCGGTGAGGATCGAGCTCACGACCCTTGGTTTACAAAACCACCATTGAGGTTTGAACTCACAACCGCTGGCTTACAAGGCCAGTGCTCTAGCCACTGAGCTATGTTGTCTCGCGAATCAGAATGATAATCATAAACATGCGTAATTCATATTTATTGTACTCTTAAAATATAAAATTGAAAAAAAAAAAAATATTCAATTAGCCACCAGTGAGGATCGAACTCACGACCCCTGGTTTACAAGACCAGTGCTCTAGCCACTGAGCTATGGTGGCTCTCGAAGCGGAATGATAACTATAATCTTACATAATTCATATTTATTGTACTTTTAAAAATATAAAATTGAAAGGAACAAACCAAAATATTCAATTAGCCACCAGTGAGAATCGAACTCACGACTCCTGGTTTACAAGACCAGTGCTCTATCCACTGAGCTATGATGGCTCGCTCTTGTACCTGACTATAACATACGAATATTATTTTTATATATGATTCTCATGAAAATTTAAAATTAGAGGAAAGCAAAAAAATATTTAGCCATCAATGAGGTTTGAACTCACGTCCCCTTGTTTACGAGACCAGTGCTCTAGCCACTGAGCTATGGTTGCTCGCGAATCAGAATGATAATCATAAACATGCGTAATTCATATTTATTGTACTGTTAAAATATAAAATTGAAAGAAACAAACCAAAATGTTCAATTAGCCACCAGTGAGAATCGAACTCACGACCTCTGGTTTACAAGACCAATGCTCTATCCACTGAGCTATGATGACTCGCTCTTGTACCTGACTATCACATACGAATATTATTTTTATATATGATTCTCATGAAAATTTAAAATTCGAGAAAACCAAAAAAATATTTAGCCATCAGTGAGGTTTGAAATCACGACCCCTTGTTTACGAGACCAGTGCTTTAGCCACTGAGCTATGGAGGCTCGCGTATCAGATTGATAATCATAAACATACATAATCCATATTTTTGTACCCTTAAATATATAAAATTGAAAGAAACAAACAAAAATATTCAATTAGCCACTAGAGAGGATCGAACTCACGACCCCTGGTTTACAAGACCAGTGCTCTATCCACTGAGCCATGATGGCTCGCTTTTGTTCAAGACTATCACATACGAATATTATTCTTAAATATGCTTCTCATGAAAATTTAAAACTAGAGGAAAACAAAAAATTATTTAGCCACCAGTGAGGTTTGAACTCACGACCCCTGGTTTTCGGGACCAGTGCTCCAGCTACTGAGGTATGGTTGCTCGCATATCAGAATGATGATCATAAACATACATAATTCATATTCATTGTATCCTTAAAAATATAAAATTGAAAGAAACAAACCAAAATATTCAATTAGACACCGGTGAGGATCGAGCTCACGACCCCTGGTTTACGAGACCAGTGCTCTATCCACTGAGCTATGATGGCTCGCTCTTGTACCTAACTATCACATACGAATTTTATTTTTATATATGATTCTCATGAAAATTTAGAATTAGAGGAAAACAAAAAAATATTTAGCCATCATTGAGGTTTGAACTCACGAACTTGTTTACGAGACCAGTGCTCTAGCCACTGAGCTATGGTGGCTCGCGAATCAGAATGATAATCAAAAACATACATAATTCATATTTATTGTACTCTTAAAATATAAAATTGAAAGAAACAAACGTATTCAATTAGCCACCAGTGAGGATCGAACTCACGACCCCTGGTTTACGAGACCAGTGCTCTATCCACTGAGCTATGATGGCTCGCTCTTGTACCTGACTATCACATACGAATATTTTTTTTATATATGATTCTCATGAAAATATAAAATTAGAGAAACGCAAAAAAATATTTAGCCATCTGTGAAGTTTGAACTCACGACCCTTTGTTTACGAGACCAGTGCTCTAGCCACTGAGTTGCTTGCGACCCCTGGTTTTCGGGACCAGTGCTCTAGCCACTGAGCTATGGTTGCTCGCGAATCAGAATGATAATCATAAACATACATAATTCATATTTATTGTACTCTTAAAATATAAAATTGAAAGAAACAAACAAAAGTATTCAATTAGCCACCAGTGAGGATCGAACTCACGACCCCTGGTTTACGAGACCAGTGCTCTAGCCACTGAGCTATGGTGGCTCGCGAACCACGATGATAACTATAAACTTACATAATTCATATTTATTGTACTTTTAAAAATATAAAATTGAAAGAAACAAACAAAAATATTCAATTAGCCACCATTGAGGATCGAACTCACGACCCCTGGTTTACAAGACCAGTGCTCTATCCACTGAGCTATGATGGTTCGCTCTTGTTCAAGACTATCACATACGAATATTATTCTTAAATATGCTTCTCATGAAAATTTAAAACTAGAGGAAAACAAAAAATTATTTAGCCACCAGTGAGGTTTGAACTCACGACCCCTGGTTTTCGGGACCAGTGCTCCAGCTACTGAGGTATGGTTGCTCGCATATCAGAATGATAATCATAAACATACATAATTCATATTCATTGTATTCTTAAAAATATAAAATTGAAAGAAAAAAACAAAAATATTCAATTAGCCACCAGTGAGGATCGAACTCACGACCCCTGGTTTACAAGACCAGTGCTCTAGCCACTGAGCTATGGTGGCTCTCGAACCAGAATGATAACTACAATCTTACATAATTCATATTTATTGTACTTTTAAAAATATAAAATTGAAAGAAACAAACCAAAATATTCAATTAGCCACCAGTGAGAATCGAACTCACGACTCCTGGTTTACAAGACCAGTGTTCTATCCACTGAGCTTTGATGGCTCGCTCTTGTACCTGACTATCACATACGAATATTATTTTTATATATGATTCTCATGAAAATTTAAAATTAGAGGAAAGCAAAAATACATTTAGCCATCAATGAGGTTTGAACTCACGTCCCCTTGTTTACGAGACCAGTGCTCTAGCCACTGAGCTATGGTTGCTCGCGAATCAGAATGATAATCATAAACATGGGTAATTCATATTTATTGTACTGTTAAAATATAAAATTGAAAGAAACAAACAAAAATATTCAATTAGCCACTAGTGAGGATCGAACTCACAACCCCTGGTTTACAAGACCAGTGCTCTATCCACTGAGCTATGACGGCTCGCTCTTGTACTTAACTATCACATACGAATTTTATTTTTATATATGATTCTCAGGAAAATTTAGAATTAGAGGAAAACAAAAAAATATTTAGCCATCAGTGAGGTTTGAACTCACGAACTTGTTTACGAGACCAGTGCTCTAGCCACTGAGCTGTGGTGGCTCGCGAATCAGAATGATAATCATAAACATACATAATTCATAAATATTGTACTCTTAAAATATAAAATTGAAAGAAACAAACAAAAGTATTCAATTAGCCACCAGTGAGGATCGAACTCACGACCCCTGGTTTACGAGACCAGTGCTCTAGCCACTGAGCTATGGTGGCTCGCGAACCACAATGATAACTATAAACTTACATAATTCATATCTATTGTACTTTTAAAAATATAAAATTGAAAGAAACAAACCAAAATATTCAATTAGCCACCGGTGAGGATCGAGCTCACGACCCCTGGTTTACGAGACCAGTGCTCTATCCACTGAGCTATGATGGCTCGCTCTTGTACTTAACTATCACATACGAATTTTATTTTTATATATGATTCTCAGGAAAATTTAGAATTAGAGGAAAACAAAAAAATATTTAGCCATCAGTGAGGTTTGAACTCACGAACTTGTTTACGAGACCAGTGCTCTAGCCACTGAGCTGTGGTGGCTCGCGAATCAGAATGATAATCATAAACATACATAATTCATAAATATTGTACTCTTAAAATATAAAATTGAAAGAAACAAACAAAAGTATTCAATTAGCCACCAGTGAGGATCGAACTCACGACCCCTGGTTTACGAGACCAGTGCTCTAGCCACTGAGCTATGGTGGCTCGCGAACCACAATGATAACTATAAACTTACATAATTCATATCTATTGTACTTTTAAAAATATAAAATTGAAAGAAACAAACCAAAATATTCAATTAGCCACCAGTGAGAATCGAACTCACGACCCCTGGTTTACAAGACCAGTGCTCTATCCACTGAGCTATGATGGCTCGCTCTTGTACCTGACTATCACATACGAATATTATTTTTATATATGATTCTCATGAAAATATAAAATTAGAGAAACGCAAAAAAATATTTAGCCATCAGTGAAGTTTGAACTCACGACCCTTTGTTTACGAGACCAGTGCTCTAGCCACTGAGCTATGGTTGCTTGCGAATCAGAATGATAATCATAAACATGCGTAATTCATATTTATTGTACTGTTAAAATATAAAATTGAAAGAAACAAACAAAAATATTCAATTAGCCACTAGTGAGGATCGAACTCACAACCCCTGGTTTACAAGACCAGTGCTCTATCCACTGAGCTATGACGGCTCGCTCTTGTTCAAGACTATCACATACGAATATTATTCTTAAATATGCTTCTCAGGAAAATTTAAAACTAGAGGAAAACAAAAAATTATTTAGCCGCCTGTGAGGTTTGAACTCACGACCCCTGGTTTTCGGGACCAGTGCTCCAGCTACTGAGGTATGGTTGCTCGC
Source organism: Amaurobius ferox (assembly GCA_951213105.1). Lineage (NCBI taxonomy): Eukaryota > Metazoa > Arthropoda > Arachnida > Araneae > Amaurobiidae > Amaurobius > Amaurobius ferox. Next base: position 47,523,549 of record OX578146.1, read on the forward strand.
ATATCAGAATGATAATCATAAACATACATAATTCATATTCATTGTATTCTTAAAAATATAAAATTGAAAGAAAAAAACAAAAATATTCAATTAGCCACCAGTGAGGATCGAACTCACGACCCCTGGTTTACAAGACCAGTGTTCTAGCCACTGAGCTATGGTGGCTCTCGAACCAGAATGATAACTATAATCTTACATAATTCATATTTATTGTACTTTTAAAAATATAAAATTGAAAGAAACAAACCAAAATATTCAATTAGCCACCAGTGAGAATCGAACTCACGACTCCTGGTTTACAAGACCAGTGTTCTATCCACTGAGCTATGATGGCTCGCTCTTGTTCCTGACTATCACATACGAATATTATTTTTATATATGATTCTCATGAAAATTTAAAATTAGAGGAAAGCAAAAAAATATTTAGCCATCAATGAGGTTTGAACTCACGTCCCCTTGTTTACGAGACCAGTGCTCTAGCCACTGAGCTATGGTTGCTCGCGAATCAGAATGATAATCATAAACATGCGTAATTCATATTTATTGTACTGTTAAAATATAAAATTGAAAGAAAAAACAAAAATATTCAATTAGCCACTAGTGACGATCGAACTCACAACCCCTGGTTTACAAGACCAGTGTTCTATCCACTGAGCTATGATGGCTCGCTCTTGTACCTGACTATCACATACGAATTTTATTTTTATATATGATTCTCATGAAAATTTAGAATTAGAGGAAAACAAAAAAATATTTAGCCATCAGTGATGTTTAAACTCACGAACTTGTTTACGAGACCAGTGCTCTAGCCACTGAGCTATGGTGGCTCGCGAATCAGAATGATAATCATAAACATACATAATTCATATTTATTGTACTCTTAAAATATAAAATTGAAAGAAACAAACAAAAGTATTCAATTAGCCACAAGTGAGGATCGAACTCACGACCCCTGGTTTACGAGACCAGTGCTCTATCCTCTGAGCTATGGTGGCTCGCGAACCAGAATGATAACTATAATCTTACATAATTCATATTTATTGTATTTTTAAAAATAAAAAATTGAAAGAAACAAACCAAAATATTCAATTAGCCACCAGTGAGAATCGAACTCACGACCCCTGGTTTACAAGACCAGTGCTCTATCCACTGAGCTATGATGGCTCGCTTTTGTACCTGACTATCACATACGAATATTATTTTTATATATGATTCTCATGAAAATTTAAAATTCGAGAAAACCAAAAAAATATTTAGCCATCAGTGAGGTTTGAACTCACGAACTTGTTTACGAGACCAGTGCTCTAGCCACTGAGCTATGGTTGCTCGCGAATCAGAATGATAATCATAAACATGCGTAATTCATATTTATTGTACTGTTAAAATATAAAATTGAAAGAAACAAACCAAAATATTCAATTAGCCACCAGTGAGAATCGAACTCACGACCTCTGGTTTACAAGACCAGTGCTCTATCCACTGAGCTATGATGACTCGCTCTTGTACCTGACTATCACATACGAATATTATTTTTATATATGATTCTCATGAAAATTTAAAATTCGAGAAAACCAAAAAAATATTTAGCCATCAGTGAGGTTTGAACTCACGACCCCTTGTTTACGAGACCAGTGCTCTAGCCACTGAGATGTGGTTGCTCGCGTATTAGAATGATAATCATAAACATATATAATTCATATTTATTGTACTCTTAAAAATATAAAATTAAAAGAAACAAATAATATTCAATAAGCCACCATTGAGAATCGAACTCACGACCCCTGGTTTTCAAGACCAGTGCTCTATCCACTGAGCTATGATGGATCGCCCTTGTACCTAACTATAACATACGAAGAATATTCTTATATATGATTCTCATGAAAATTTAAAATTAGAAGAAAACAACAAATTTCTAAGCCACCAGTAAGGTTTGAACTCACGACCCCTGGTTTACGTGGCCAGTGCTCTAGGCACTGAGCTATGGAGGCTCGCGTATTAGATTGATAATCATAAACATGCATAATCCATATTTATTGTACTCTTAAAAATATAAAATTGAAAGAAACATATTCAATTAGCCACCAGTGAGGATCGAACTCACGACCCCTGGTTTACAAGACCAGTGCTCTATCCACTGAGCTATGATGGCTCGCTCTTGTTCAAGACTATCACATACGAATATTATTCTTAAATATGCTTCTCATGAAAATTTAAAACTAGAGGAAAACAAAAAAATTATTTAGCCACGAGTGAGGTTTGAACTCACGACCCCTGGTTTTCGGGACCAGTGCTCCAGCTACTGAGGTATGGTTGCTCGCATATCAGAATGATAATCATAAACATACATAATTCATATTCATTGTATTCTTAAAAATATAAAATTGAAAGAAACAAACCAAAATATTCAATTAGCCACCGGTGAGGATCGGGCTCACGACCCTTGGTTTACAAGACCACCATTGAGGTTTGAACTCACAACCCCTGGCTTACGAGGCCAGTGCTCTAGCCACTGAGCTATGTTGTCTCGCGAATCGGAATGATAAACATAAACATGCGTAATTCATATTTATTGTACTCTTAAAATATAAAATTGAAAGAAAAAAACAAAAATATTCAATTAGCCACCAGTGAGGATCGAACTCACGACCCCTGGTTTACAAGACCAGTGCTCTAGCCACTGAGCTATTGTGGCTCTCGAACCAGAATGATAACTATAATCTTACATAATTCATATTTATTGTACTTTTAAAAATATAAAATTGAAAGAAACAAACCAAAATATTCAATTAGCCACCAGTGAGAATCGAACTCACGACTCCTGGTTTACAAGACCAGTGCTCTATCCAATGAGCTATGATGGCTCGCTCTTGTACCTGACTATCACATACGAATATTATTTTTATATATGATTCTCATGAAAATTTAGAATTAGAGGAAAACAAAAAAATATTTAGCCATCAGTGAGGTTTGAACTCACGAACTTGTTTACGAGACCAGTGCTCTAGCCACTGAGCTATGGTGGCTCGCGAATCAGAATGATAATCAAAAACATATATAATTCATATTTATTGTACTCTTAAAATATAAAATTGAAAGAAACAAACGTATTCAATTAGCCACCAGTGAGGATCGAACTCACGACCCCTGGTTTACGAGACCAGTGCTCTATCCACTGAGCTATGATGGCTCGCTCTTGTACCTGACTATCACATACGAATATTTTTTTTATATATGATTCTCATGAAAATATAAAATTAGAGAAACGCAAAAAAATATTTAGCCATCAGTGAAGTTTGAACTCACGACCCTTTGTTTACGAGACCAGTGCTCTAGCCACTGAGTTGCTTGCGACCCCTGGTTTTCGGGACCAGTGCTCTAGCCACTGAGCTATGGTTGCTCGCGAATCAGAATGATAATCATAAACATACATAATTCATATTTATTGTACTCTTAATATATAAAATTGAAAGAAACAAACAAAAGTATTCAATTAGCCACCAGTGAGGATCGAACTCACGACCCCTGGTTTACGAGACCAGTGCTCTAGCCACTGAGCTATGGTGGCTCGCGAACCACGATGATAACTATAAACTTACATAATTCATATTTATTGTACTTTTAAAAATATAAAATTGAAAGAAACAAACAAAAATATTCAATTAGCCACCATTGAGGATCGAACTCACGACCCCTGGTTTACAAGACCAGTGCTCTATCCACTGAGCTATGATGGTTCGCTCTTGTTCAAGACTATCACATACGAATATTATTCTTAAATATGCTTCTCATGAAAATTTAAAACTAGAGGAAAACAAAAAATTATTTAGCCACCAGTGAGGTTTGAACTCACGACCCCTGGTTTTCGGGACCAGTGCTCCAGCTACTGAGGTATGGTTGCTCGCATATCAGAATGATAATCATAAACATACATAATTCATATTCATTGTATTCTTAAAAATATAAAATTGAAAGAAAAAAACAAAAATATTCAATTAGCCACCAGTGAGGATCGAACTCACGACCCCTGGTTTACAAGACCAGTGCTCTAGCCACTGAGCTATGGTGGCTCTCGAACCAGAATGATAACTACAATCTTACATAATTCATATTTATTGTACTTTTAAAAATATAAAATTGAAAGAAACAAACCAAAATATTCAATTAGCCACCAGTGAGAATCGAACTCACGACTCCTGGTTTACAAGACCAGTGTTCTATCCACTGAGCTTTGATGGCTCGCTCTTGTACCTGACTATCACATACGAATATTATTTTTATATATGATTCTCATGAAAATTTAAAATTAGAGGAAAGCAAAAATACATTTAGCCATCAATGAGGTTTGAACTCACGTCCCCTTGTTTACGAGACCAGTGCTCTAGCCACTGAGCTATGGTTGCTCGCGAATCAGAATGATAATCATAAACATGCGTAATTCATATTTATTGTACTGTTAAAATATAAAATTGAAAGAAACAAACAAAAATATTCAATTAGCCACTAGTGAGGATCGAACTCACAACCCCTGGTTTACAAGACCAGTGCTCTATCCACTGAGCTATGACGGCTCGCTCTTGTTCAAGACTATCACATACGAATACTATTCTTAAATATGCTTCTCATGAAAATTTAAAACTAGAGGAAAACAAAAAATTATTTAGCCGCCAGTGAGGTTTGAACTCACGACCCCTGGTTTTCGGGACCAGTGCTCCAGCTACTGAGGTATGGTTGCTCGCATATCAGAATGATGATCATAAACATACATAATTCATATTCATTGTATCCTTAAAAATATAAAATTGAAAGAAACAATCCAAAATATTCAATTAGCCACCGGTGAGGATCGAGCTCACGACCCCTGGTTTACGAGACCAGTGCTCTATCCACTGAGCTATGATGGCTCGCTCTTGTACTTAACTATCACATACGAATTTTATTTTTATATATGATTCTCAGGAAAATTTAGAATTAGAGGAAAACAAAAAAATATTTAGCCATCAGTGAGGTTTGAACTCACGAACTTGTTTACGAGACCAGTGCTCTAGCCACTGAGCTGTGGTGGCTCGCGAATCAGAATGATAATCATAAACATACATAATTCATAAATATTGTACTCTTAAAATATAAAATTGAAAGAAACAAACAAAAGTATTCAATTAGCCACCAGTGAGGATCGAACTCACGACCCCTGGTTTACGAGACCAGTGCTCTAGCCACTGAGCTATGGTGGCTCGCGAACCACAATGATAACTATAAACTTACATAATTCATATCTATTGTACTTTTAAAAATATAAAATTGAAAGAAACAAACCAAAATATTCAATTAGCCACCAGTGAGAATCGAACTCACGACCCCTGGTTTACAAGACCAGTGCTCTATCCACTGAGCTATGATGGCTCGCTCTTGTACCTGACTATCACATACGAATATTATTTTTATATATGATTCTCATGAAAATATAAAATTAGAGGAAAACAAAAAATTATTTAGCCACCAGTGAGGTTTGAACTCACGACCCCTGGTTTTCGGGACCAGTGCTCCAGCTACTGAGGTATGGTTGCTCGCATATCAGAATGATAATCATAAACATACATAATTCATATTCATTGTATTCTTAAAAATATAAAATTGAAAGAAAAAAACAAAAATATTCAATTAGCCACCAGTGAGGATCGAACTCACGACCCCTGGTTTACAAGACCAGTGTTCTAGCCACTGAGCTATGGTGGCTCTCGAACCAGAATGATAACTATAATCTTACATAATTCATATTTATTGTACTTTTAAAAATATAAAATTGAAAGAAACAAACCAAAATATTCAATTAGCCACCAGTGAGAATCGAACTCACGACTCCTGGTTTACAAGACCAGTGTTCTATCCACTGAGCTATGATGGCTCGCTCTTGTTCCTGACTATCACATACGAATATTATTTTTATATATGATTCTCATGAAAATTTAAAATTAGAGGAAAGCAAAAAAATATTTAGCCATCAATGAGGTTTGAACTCACGTCCCCTTGTTTACGAGACCAGTGCTCTAGCCACTGAGCTATGGTTGCTCGCGAATCAGAATGATAATCATAAACATGCGTAATTCATATTTATTGTACTGTTAAAATATAAAATTGAAAGAAAAAACAAAAATATTCAATTAGCCACTAGTGACGATCGAACTCACAACCCCTGGTTTACAAGACCAGTGTTCTATCCACTGAGCTATGATGGCTCGCTCTTGTACCTGACTATCACATACGAATTTTATTTTTATATATGATTCTCATGAAAATTTAGAATTAGAGGAAAACAAAAAAATATTTAGCCATCAGTGATGTTTAAACTCACGAACTTGTTTACGAGACCAGTGCTCTAGCCACTGAGCTATGGTGGCTCGCGAATCAGAATGATAATCATAAACATACATAATTCATATTTATTGTACTCTTAAAATATAAAATTGAAAGAAACAAACAAAAGTATTCAATTAGCCACCAGTGAGGATCGAACTCACGACCCCTGGTTTACGAGACCAGTGCTCTATCCTCTGAGCTATGGTGGCTCGCGAACCAGAATGATAACTATAATCTTACATAATTCATATTTATTGTATTTTTAAAAATAAAAAATTGAAAGAAACAAACCAAAATATTCAATTAGCCACCAGTGAGAATCGAACTCACGACCCCTGGTTTACAAGACCAGTGCTCTATCCACTGAGCTATGATGGCTCGCTTTTGTACCTGACTATCACATACGAATATTATTTTTATATATGATTCTCATGAAAATTTAAAATTCGAGAAAACCAAAAAAATATTTAGCCATCAGTGAGGTTTGAACTCACGAACTTGTTTACGAGACCAGTGCTCTAGCCACTGAGCTATGGTTGCTCGCGAATCAGAATGATAATCATAAACATGCGTAATTCATATTTATTGTACTGTTAAAATATAAAATTGAAAGAAACAAACCAAAATATTCAATTAGCCACCAGTGAGAATCGAACTCACGACCTCTGGTTTACAAGACCAGTGCTCTATCCACTGAGCTATGATGACTCGCTCTTGTACCTGACTATCACATACGAATATTATTTTTATATATGATTCTCATGAAAATTTAAAATTCGAGAAAACCAAAAAAATATTTAGCCATCAGTGAGGTTTGAACTCACGACCCCTTGTTTACGAGACCAGTGCTCTAGCCACTGAGATGTGGTTGCTCGCGTATTAGAATGATAATCATAAACATATATAATTCATATTTATTGTACTCTTAAAAATATAAAATTAAAAGAAACAAATAATATTCAATAAGCCACCATTGAGAATCGAACTCACGACCCCTGGTTTTCAAGACCAGTGCTCTATCCACTGAGCTATGATGGATCGCCCTTGTACCTAACTATAACATACGAAGAATATTCTTATATATGATTCTCATGAAAATTTAAAATTAGAAGAAAACAACAAATTTCTAAGCCACCAGTAAGGTTTGAACTCACGACCCCTGGTTTACGTGGCCAGTGCTCTAGGCACTGAGCTATGGAGGCTCGCGTATTAGATTGATAATCATAAACATGCATAATCCATATTTATTGTACTCTTAAAAATATAAAATTGAAAGAAACATATTCAATTAGCCACCAGTGAGGATCGAACTCACGACCCCTGGTTTACAAGACCAGTGCTCTATCCACTGAGCTATGATGGCTCGCTCTTGTTCAAGACTATCACATACGAATATTATTCTTAAATATGCTTCTCATGAAAATTTAAAACTAGAGGAAAACAAAAAAATTATTTAGCCACGAGTGAGGTTTGAACTCACGACCCCTGGTTTTCGGGACCAGTGCTCCAGCTACTGAGGTATGGTTGCTCGCATATCAGAATGATAATCATAAACATACATAATTCATATTCATTGTATTCTTAAAAATATAAAATTGAAAGAAACAAACCAAAATATTCAATTAGCCACCGGTGAGGATCGGGCTCACGACCCTTGGTTTACAAGACCACCATTGAGGTTTGAACTCACAACCCCTGGCTTACGAGGCCAGTGCTCTAGCCACTGAGCTATGTTGTCTCGCGAATCGGAATGATAATCATAAACATGCGTAATTCATATTTATTGTACTCTTAAAATATAAAATTGAAAGAAAAAAACAAAAATATTCAATTAGCCACCAGTGAGGATCGAACTCACGACCCCTGGTTTACAAGACCAGTGCTCTAGCCATTGAGCTATGGTGGCTCTCGAACCAGAATGATAACTATAATCTTACATAATTCATATTTATTGTACTTTTAAAAATATAAAATTGAAAGAAACAAACCAAAATATTCAATTAGCCACCAGTGAGAATCGAACTCACGACTCCTGGTTTACAAGACCAGTGCTCTATCCAATGAGCTATGATGGCTCGCTCTTGTACCTGACTATCACATACGAATATTATTTTTATATATGATTCTCATGAAAATTTAAAATTAGAGGAAAGCAAAAAAATATTTAGCCATCAATGAGGTTTGAACTCACGTCCCCTTGTTTACGAGACCAGTGCTCTAGCCACTGAGCTATGGCTGCTCGCGAATCAGAATGATAATCATAAACATGCGTAATTCATATTTATTGTACTGTTAAAATATAAAATTGAAAGAAACAAACAAAAATATTCAATTAGCCACTAGTGAGGATCGAACTCACGACCCCTGGTTTACAAGACCAGTGCTCAATCCACTGAGCTATGACGGCTCGCTCTTGTTCCTGACTATCACATACGAATATTATTTTTATATATGATTCTCATGAAAATTTAGAATTAGAGGAAAACAAAAAAATATTTAGCCATCAGTGAGGTTTGAACTCACGATCCCTTGTTTACGACACCAGTGATCTAGCCACTGAGCTATGGTGGCTCGCGAATCAGAATGATAAACATAAACATACATAATTCATATTTATTGTACTCTTAAAATATAAAATTGGAAGAAATAAACAAAAGTATTCAATTAGCCACCAGTGCGGATCGAACTCAAGACCCCTGGTTTACGTGACTAGTGCTCTAGCCACTGAGCTATGGTGGCTCGCGAACCAGAATGATAACTATAAACTTACATAATTCATATTTATTGTACTTTTAAAAATATAACATTGAAAGAAACAAACCAAAATATTCAATTAGCCAATAGTGAGAATCGAACTCACGACCCCTGGTTTACAAGACCAGTGCTCTATCCACTGAGCTCTGATGGTTCGCTCTTGTACCTGACTATCACATACGAATATTATTTTTATATATGATTCTCATGAAAATATAAAATTAGAGGAAAACAAAAAATTATTTAGCCACCAGTGAGGTTTGAACTCACGACCCCTGGTTTTCGGGACCAGTCCTCCAGCTACAGAGGTACGGTTGCTCGCATATCAGAATGATAATCATAAACATACATAATTTATATTCATTGTATTCTTAAAATATAAAATTGAAAGAAACAAACCAAAATATTCAATTAGCCACCGGTGAGGATCGAGCTCACGACCCTTGGTATACTAGACCACCATTGAGGTTTGAACTCACAACCCCTGGCTTACGAGGCCAGTGCTCTAGCCACTGAGCTATGGTGTCTCGCGAGTCAGAATGATAATCATAAACATGCGTAATTCATATTTATTGTACTCTTAAAATATAAAATTGAAAGAAAAAAACAAAAATATTCAATTAGCCACCAGTGAGGATCGAACTCACGACCCCTGGTTTACAAGACCATTGCTCTATCCACTGAGCTATGATGGCTCGCTCTTGTACCTGACTATCACATACGAATATTATTTTTATATATGATTCTCAAGAAAATTTAGAATTAGAGGAAAACAATAAAATATTTAGCCATCAGTGAGGTTTGAACTCACGAACTTGTTTACGAGACCAGTGCTCTAGCCACTGAGCTATGGTGTCTCGCGAATCAGAATGATAATCATAAACATACACAATTCATATTTATTGTACACTTAAATATATAAAATTGAAAGACACAAAAACATTCAATTAGAAACCAGTGAGGATGGAACTCACGACCGCTGGTTTACGAGACCAGTGCTCTAGCCACTGAGATGTGGTTGCTCGCGTATTAGAATGATAATCATAAACATATATAATTCATATTTATTGTACTCTTAAAAATATAAAATTAAAAGAAACAAACCAAAATATTCAATTAGCCTCCATTGAGAATCGAACTCACGACCCCTAGTAAGCATATCAATAAGCCCCGAAGAGAACCAGATAGAGCACTGGTCTCATAAACCAGGGGTCGTGAGTTCGATCCGCACTGGTGGCTAATTGAATATTTTTGTTTGTTTCTTTCAATTTTATATTTTAAGAGTACAATAAATATGAATTACGCATGTTTATGGTTATCAATCTGATTCGCGAGCCACCATAGCTCAGTGGCTAGAGGACTGGCCTCGTAAGCCAGGGGTTGTAAGTTCAAACCTCAATGGTGGTCTTGTAAACCAAGGGTCGTGAGCTCGATCCTCACTGGTGGCCAATTGAATATTTTGGTTTGTTCCTTTCAATTTTATATAATTAAAAGTACAATAAAAAAAAATTATGTATGTTTATGATTTTCATACTTAATCGCGAGCCTCCATAGCTCAGTGGCTAGAGCACTGGTCTCGTATACCAAGGGTCGTGAGTTCAAACCTTACTGGTGGCTAAGATATTTGTTGTTTTCCTCTAATTTTAAATTTTCATGAGAATCATATATTAGAATAATATTCGTATGTTATAATCAGGGACAAGAGCGAGCCATCATAGCTCAGTGGATAGAGCGCTGGTCTTGTAAACCAGGGGTCGTGAGTTCGATCCTCAATGGTGGCTAATTGAATATTTTTTGTGTCTTTCAATTTTATATTTTTAAGTGTACAATAAATATGAAATATGTATGTTTATGATTATCATTCTGATAAGCGACCCAGCATAGCTCGGTGGCGAGAGTACTGGTCTCGTAAACTAGGGTTCATGAGTTCGATCCTCACTGGTAGCTAATTGAATATTTTGGTTCGTTTCTTTCAATTTTATATTTTTAAGAGTACAATAAATATGAATTATGTATGTTTACGATTATCATTCTGGTTCGCGAGCTACCATACCTCAGCGGCTAGAGCACTGGTCTCGCAAAACAGGGGTCGTGAGTTCAAACCTCACTAATGTCTAAATAATTTTTTTCCCTTTAATTTTATGTTTTCATGAGAGTCATATTTAAGAATAATATTCGTATGTGATAGTCTGGTACAAGAGCGCGCCATCATTGCTCAGTGGATAAAACACTGGTCTTGTAAACCAGGGGTCGTGAGTTCGATTCTCAATGGTGGCTAATTGTATATGATATGTTTCATTCAATTTTATATTTTTAAGAGTACAATAAATATGAATTATGTATGTTTATGATTATCATTCTGGTTCGAGAGCTACCATAGCTCAGTGGCTAGAGGTCTGGTCTCGTAAACCAGGAGTCGTGAGTTCAAACCTCACTGGTGGCTAAATAATTTTTTGTTTACCTCTAATTTTGATTTTTCATGAGAATCATATATAAGAATAATATTCGTATGTGATAGTCTGTAGCAAGAGCGAGCCATCATAGCTCAGTGGATAGAGCACTGGTCTTGTAAACCAGGGGTCGTGAGTTCGATCCTCACTGGTGGCTAATTGAATATGTTTCTTTCAATTTTATATTTTTAAGAGTACAATAAATATGGATTATGTATGTTTATGATTATCAATCTAATACGCGAGCCTCCATAGCTCAGTGCCTAGAGCACTGGCCTCGTAAACCAGCGGTCGTATGTTCAAACCTTACTGGTGGCTTAACAATTTTTTGTTTTCCTCTAATTTTAAATTTTCGAGAGAATCATATATAAGAATAATACTCGTATGTGAAAGTCAGGTATAAGAACGAGCCATCATAACTCAGTGGATAGAGCACTGGTCTTGAAAACCAGAAGTACAGAGTTCGTTTCTCAAATGTGGCTAATTTAATATTATTTGTTTCTTTCAATTTTATATTTTTAAGAATACAATAAATATGAATTATATATGTTTATGATTATCATTCTAATACGCGAGCAACCACATCTCAGTGGCTAGAGCACTGTTCTCGTAAACCAGCGGTCGTGAGTTCGATCCTCACTGGTGGCTAATTGAATGTTTTTGTGTCTTTCAATTTTATATTTTTAAGTGTACAATAAATATGAATTATGTATGTTTATGATTATCATTCTAATTCGCGAGCCACCATAGCTCAGTGGCTAGAGCACTGGCCTCGTAAGCCAGGGGTTGTGAGTTCAAACCTCAATGGTGGTCTTGTAAACCAAGGGTTCAAACCTTACTGGTGGCTAAGATATTTGTTGTTTTCCTCTAATTTTAAATTTTCATGAGAATCATATATAAGAATATTATTCGTATGTGATAGTCAGGAACAAGAGCAAACCATCATGGCTCAGTGGATAGAGCTCTGGTCTTGTAAAACAGGGGTCGTGAGTTCGATCCTCTCTGGTGGCTAATTGAAGATTTTTGTTTGTTTCTTTCAATTTTATATTTTAAGAGTACAATAAAAATGAATTACGCATGTTTATGATTATCATTCTGATTCTCGAGCCACCATAGCTCAGTGGCTAGAACACTGGTCTCGTAAACCAGGGGTCGTGAGTTCAAACTTCACTGGTGTCTAAATGAATTTTTGCTTTCCTCTAATTTTAAATTTTCATGAGAATCATATATTAGAATAATATTCGTATGTTATAGTCAGGAACGAGAGCGAGCCATCATAGATCAGTGGATAGAGCACTGGTCTTGTAAACCAGGGGTCGTGAGTTCGATCCTCACTGGTGCTTAATTGAATATGTTTCTTTCAATTTTATATTTTTAAGAGTACAATAAATATCGATTATGTATGTTTATGATTATCAATCTAATACGCGAGCCTCCATAGCTCAGTGCCTAGAGCACTGGCCTCGTAAACCAGGGGTCGTGTGTTCAAACCTTACTGGTGGCTAAACAATTTTTTGTTTTCCTCTAATTTTAAATTTTCGAGAGAATCATATATAAGAATAATACTCGTATGTGATAGTCAGGTATAAGGACGAGCCATCATAACTCAGTGGATAGAGCACTGGTCTTGTAAACCAGTGGTCGTGAGTTCGATCCTCTCTGGTGGCTAATTGAATTTTTTTTTCTTTCAATTTTATATTTTTAAGAGCACAATAAAAATGAATTATATATGTTTATGATTATCATTCTGATACGCGAGCCACCATAGCTCATTGGCTTGAACACTGGTCTCGTAAACCAGGGGTCGTGAGTTCAAACCTTACTGGTGGCTTAGAAATTTGTTGTTTTCTTCTAATTTTAAATTTTCATGATAATCATATATAAGAATATTCTTCGGGGCTTATCTATGCGACCCCTGGTTTACAAGACCAGTGCTCTATCCACTGAGCTATGATGGCTCGCTCTTGTTCCTGACTATCACATACGAATATTATTTTTATATATGATTCTCATGAAAATTTAGAATTAGAGGAAAACAAAAAAATATTTAGCCATCAGTGAGGTTTGAACTCACGACCCCTTGTTTACGAGACCAGTGCTCTAGCCACTGAGCTATGGTGGATCGCGAATCAGAATGATTATCTTAAACATACAAAATTCATATTTATTGTACTCTTAAAATATGAAATTGAAAAATACAAACAAAAGTATTCAATTAGCCACCAGTGAGGATCTAACTCACGGCCCCTGGTTTACAAGACCAGTGCTCTTTCCACTGAGCTATGATGGCTCGCTCTTGTTCCTGACTATCACATACGAATATTATTTTTATATATGATTCTCATGAAAATTTAGAATTATAGGAAAACAAAAAAATATTTAGCCATCAGTGAAGTTTGAACTCACGACCCCTTGTTTACGAGACCAGTGCTGTAGCCACTGAGCTATGGTGGCTCGCGAATCAGAATGATTATCATAAACATACATAATTCATATTTATTGTACTCTTAAAATATAAAATTGAAAGATACAAACAAAAGTATTCAATTAGCCACCAGTGAGGATCTAACTCACGACCCCTGGTTTGCGAGACCAGGGCTCTAGCCACTGAGCTATGGTGGCTCGCGAATCAGAATGATTATCTTAAACATACATAATTCATATTTATTGTACTCTTAAAATATAAAATTGAAGGATACAAACAAAAGTATTCAATTAGCCACCAGTGAGGATCTAACTCACGACCCCTGGCTTACGAGACCAGTGCTCTAGCCACTGAGCTATTGTGGCTCGTGAACCAGAATGATAATCATAAACATGCGTAATTCATTTTTATTGTACTCTTAAAATATAAAATTGAAGGATACAAACAAATATATTCAATTAGCCACCAGAGAGGATCGAACTCACGACCCCTGCTTTATAAGACCAGTGCTCTATCTACTGAGCCATGATGGTTCGCTCTTGTTCCTGACTATCACATACGAATAATATTCTTATATTTGATTCTCATGAAAATTTAAAATTAGACCAAGACCAAGACGCTTGTTTACGGGCTTCCATGGGACTAAGTCCCTCACGCCCACATCAGAAAATAAAAATGTCCACTTTAGATGGTTATAGCAATATGTGATGGTCGTAGATGCACTCTTTCAGATATGAGGTGCTGTGTTGAAGCTCACTGGTGGCGATGTTGTGCCACCCTCATCTTGGTTGGTGTTGAAAGGACTAGACTGAGTACTGAGCTGTGGTAGCTGTAAGAGAAGGGGAGGGCGGGGCCAAGGGCAGGCGGCCAATGGAAAACTGCGGAAGTGCAGGGCCAGTTAGATTTAAGTTAAGATGCAGTAATTCCAATTTAAAATTATTTTTAAGTTTATATAATAATTTACAAAGGTATGAATGAATACAAGTTATAAAGGATTTAAGATTAATATAAATATATATAATTTAAGTAATTTAAGTAACTAAGATTTCCTATCACAATAAGTTCCGTCACAGTTGTGAAAAAAGAAAGGCCCTTTTCAGGGACACACTATAATTTAAGTTTACAATTAAATTTTTAAGCATAATAACAAAGTATTTTAATAATTTAAGTTACAAATGCTATCAGAAAGCAGTAATGTACAATGCGTGGCAAGCGTGGCTTGCATGTGAAGTGACCGGGCTGGCATTGAAGTCGCGGGCAAAGCAGAGTACAAATGTGGATTGAGGGCTCGCCGGGGAGGACGAATCAGAACCCTCCGTTCCACTCTGGGTCTGCCGAGGCAGCCCCAGAGTGAAAAAGTGCGCCGTCCGGCGAACAAGGTTAGGAAACGCCTGCCTGGGGCGTAGAATATCTGGGGCGCTTCCACGGGGGCGCCGCTGGCCCGGAAAGAATGTGTCTAGGCCTTCTTTTTCCAAGATAGGAGGTTGTGGAAGTGTCGTAGCTATTATCGACACCTCTCAGGCAGGGTTTTCTAGAGTTCTTCTTGAAGAAATTTCGTGTGGTTTTCCTAATCTGCCCAGTAATGTGTGGGACTTTGAGGTCATGATGAATCACCTCGTTCTGGATGTACCAGGGCGCATTAACAATGCTGCGCAGAACCTTATTTTGGAACACTTGCAGTTTCTCAATGTGCCTTTTTGCAGCCTAGCCCCAAACAGAGCTGGCGTACAAAAAAGCAGGTGCGATGATTTGTTTATAGATGAGCAGTTTGTTATAAGGGGACAAGTGAGACTTTCTACCGAGAAGTGGGAGGAGGGCTACAAATGTCTTATTAGCAGATTCAATTTTCTTAGAGATATGCTCAGCGAAAAGTAATTTGGAGTCCAAAATGACTCCCAAATACTTTGCAGACTGTGAAAAGGGGATCGGATCATTAAAAATTTTAAAGGAGAAATTACTGAGTCTAAGTTCTCGGTAGTTCGGACGAAAAATGACGACTGCACTCTTGGACGGATTAATTTTGATTCTCCAGGTCGCGAGCCAGTGCTCAAGACTATTCTTTATGTAGTTTTGGAGTGTGTTAATAGTGTGGTGTGGTTTAGAGCTTCTAGACATCAGGGCAGTGTCATCAGCAAAGATGGCCAGCTTAACGTAAGGGTTCTTGGGTATATCGTTGATATAAAGATTAAATAGAAGTGGGCTTAAATTTCCGCCCTGTGGGACCCCGGCTCTGATTGGCCGAAGAGAAGAGTATGAATGTTCAACTCGTACGCGGAAAGAACGTTTAGTAAGATACGAGTTGATGAGAGCCAAAAGCTGTGTCGAAATACCAATTAGGACCAGCTTGGTTAGCAGACCCGGAATAAAGGCTTTATCAAAAGCTTTACTGATATCAAAAAACACTATGCTGGTATACTGCTTGTTGGTAAAGTTTTTGTGAATAGTTTCTACTACATGCATGAGTTGGGAATGCGTGGAAAAATCAGATCGAAAGCCGTGCTGTTCAGGAATTAAAATGTCTTTCGATCTGCAGAAACTAGTCAAACGTCTAAGCAACACTAACTCAAAAATTTTGGAAAGGCTAGATAGAAGGCTGATGGGTCTGTAACTATCAGCAGAATTAGGATTTTGACCATTTTTGAAAAGAGGGACAACGTCAGCAGTTTTCCAACTCTGGGGAAAGTATCGAAGTTCCAACATATGGTTAAGGAGCACGGTGAGCCAGCACTCATAATGAAGAGGAAGGTTTTTCAGCATTCTATTGCTGATCTTATCAGAGCCAGGTGATTTCTTTGCTTTGAAGCTACGTATGATGTTGTGAACTTCAGCCAAGTGTATAGATTCGAGGTCGTTTGGTACTTGTACATTTAGAGCATTCTGATTGGTCTGTTGGAAATCGTGTAAAGTGCTTGTATGAAGTTGGCTGAAGTTTGGGTCTTCGTGTGGAGTGAATTGGAGTTCCAAGCTATCTGCAATAGCATTAGCTTTTTCCTCCGCAGTCTGGGCGAGAGCATGTAAGCCATTAATGGGCGGAATTGTTGTTTTCGTGGTTCTCATGTTTTTAGCTGTTCGCCAGAGACTGTGATTCGTGGGTGAGAGTCCCTCAAGGTGAGTACGCCAGCGTTGCTGGGTGTGAGTTTGAATCATAGACTTGACCTCGCTATGAAGTTGACGGAGTTGCGCTTGGAATGGTGGATATCTACTGCGCTGCCAATCTCTCCGTAACCTGTTACGCTGCTTAATTCTGGCTTTGATATCACTCGGTAACGAGTGATAGTTTACACGTGAACGATTTGGTTTCGAGGCAGCAGCATAAGCCTCTAGCAGTAAGTGATTAAAATCTTGGACGCTATTATCAATATCGTCCGTGCTGGTAATTTTGAGAGGGGGGGCAGTACTAGAAATATTAAGGTGGTGACGAAAATCGTCCCAATTTGTATGTAGCTCCACCGGGTGATCTAAAGAGATTTTATCAAAGTTAAGGGTCAATAATACTGGAAGGTGATCAGACGTCAATTTATTATCGACTCTGATCGAGTGATTAAAAGGAATGTTTCTGAAGAGAGCCAGATCAAGAACTGAAGGGTTCCTTCCAGTACCGTAGTGAGTGGGAGTGGACGGAGCTACGATCCTGAGGTTGGCGCACTGGGCCAATCGTTTTAGATCTCTGCCTTTTCCATTCGAAGCTATGTCCCAGGAAATATGGCGAGAATTTAGGTCACCAGCGATGATAATATTACTGCTCAGTCCTAAAAGTGCTTCAAGCTCCGAAGTACATAATCTAGAACCATTATCAGGAGGGATATACACTGAAGCAAGTGCAATCGGGACCAAATTTGGAATAGTGACTTTGATAGCTGTGGCCTCAAGCTTCGTGAAGGCCGGGACACTTAACCTATGATGAGGAATGTTGTTTTTAACATAGAGTGCAGTGCCGCCTTTGACATTCCTCCTCGCCGCCCCAGCTCTCGTTCTATACGAGAAGTAACCTGTATAATTACAGATTGCTGGGGAGGCGGGGGGGGGGTCAGGTGGGTCTCATTCACCATAAAAATATCGAAGTTTTCATCTATAACATAATCACGCATCTCGGGCAGCTTTGGACGCACTCCATTGGCGTTCCAGAAGCCGACCTTGAGAGACTGCAAGGTATGGGATGCCGAAAGAGAGAACATGGCGACAGCCAGGAAGGAAAGACAGGGGTGTTCGGCTTATCTAGCCAGAGCATTATAGCTCCGGTAGACAGCCCAAATCATATCAATTTGCGTTGTCGCCAAACGCAGCTCAGGTAAAGAACGCTCAAAAGCGGCAAGGAGTAAGTCCTTGTCGTGAGTGTTTCGCATGGCCAAAAGGGAGAGGAGAAAGTCGGTATAGTTGACAGCACCAGTGCTGTCAACTTGAGAATTTGGAATTTGGGTGGCGACTACTGGGACCGACTGAGTTTCAATTTGTCCGAAGTTTTTGGTAGGGGGGGTAGGTTGATTCTGAGGTACACCAGAAACTACACTAGAAAAGTTTAAGTTAGGAACAATGCCAGCGGCACGAATAGGACGGCCTTGATTCCCAAGGTTTAATCCTGGGGGGGGCGCGAGTAGTAGTTAGAATTTTTAGGGGGAGCCCTATTGCTCCTATTCACGGACGAGTTGCCCGGGTTTTTTGGGCAACCGCGCCAGTTGGCTGCGTGCTGTCCGTTGCAGTTGCAACATTGGAGGAAGTCAGCTTTACAGTCTTTGGCGGCATGGGGACCGGCACACTTGACGCAGCGCTTCGGCAAGTTGCATGCTAGACTGCTATGGAAAAATCCATTGCACGAATAGCATTGGCTTGCGAAGCCCTTACGTCCGGTGTACGGCTCCAATTTCACTTCCGTGCCTAGGAGCCTACTAATAGAATACAAACTCTCCGGGTTAGTCCCGGGTGCTAGCTGGAGGTAATAGAGAGGGAGGGGTTGTCTGCTCCCTCTTCTAGATAGCCGAAAATTATTAAGAACAGTATAGCCCTTAGCTTGCATAGCTTGGGAAATAATGGCTATGTCGGTGACCACTGGAAGGCCTCTGATTACAATCCTGACTGGTTGATCCTCCATTAGCGTGTAGAATTTGAACTGTACGCCAGTCTTTTTTAAGTAGTTAGTACAATCTCTAAATTCGTTATCGGTGTGCACAAAAACTTTGAAAAATTGCCGGTCTAAGACCGGAGCAATTTTGGGTGCAATTCTTTTTAAGTTGTAGAGAATGGAGGGCCAGTCAGGTTGATTGGCACTGATAAGCAGGGGAGGTATGGCTGACCGCGTGGGGTTCGACTCTTACGTCGATGGGCCGTCCTTTTCGTTGCCGGTCGATTTCTTATTGGCTGGCTCAGAATCCAGCGAATGCACGTGGTTTAGTTCATTCCTCGTGGCCCTAGTGACCTTATGGACAAATCCATCTTCATCCGTATAGGTGCGGGCAGTAAAAGTACCGCTGAGGGTACGTTTTTTAGACTGTTTAATGCTACCTTGATTAGCAGAGCTATTAATAGAATTTGTAGGATTATTTAAGTTTAGAAGTGCAATCTTCCTAGCAGCCTCGTGGGCATCAATGTCAGTCTGGTCTCCTGTGTTACAAGGCGAGCTAGTAATGTTGTCTAAAGCATTGTTGGCTAAAGCAATTTGATCATTTACATTAACATTTGAATTAAGTGCCATATTGGCATTAGAAATAGAACTAGTAGCGGCCTCAGCCGAAGAATCTACAGTGGGGGGGAGGGGGGTATAGTCAAACTATACTTACCACAGCCCAGCGCTGCAGCCCACTTGTCCAGTTGGTTGTTCATCTCCGTCATGCGTTCCTTCATCTCGTCAACGATGAGTCTTTTAGCTGGGTCCAGGTTCTCCTCATCGTTAAGCACAACAAAAAGTTCCAAGTCCATGATTTGCTTTTTAAGATCGATCACATTGTTTATAGATTTAGGTACTGTTGCCTCCGCAATATTATTCGCGTTGCACTCAGCCATTTCAACTTCACTAACGTCACTTTCCATCGCCTGCCCAGGCGTTACCTGGGCCTCACTGTTTGTCGCGGGAGCGCTCATTCCGTGCGTCCTACCACCTCGGAGTCCAAGCTCCGAATCCTTAAAATTAGAGGAAAACAACAAATGATTTAGCCACCAGTAAGGTTTGAACTCACGACCCCCGGTATACGAGACCAGTGCTCTAGCCACTGAGCTATGATGCTCGCGAACCAGAATGATAACTATAAACTTACATAATTCATATTTATTGTACTTTTAAAAATATAAAATTGAAAGAAACAAACAAATATATTCAATTAGCCACCAGTGAGGATCGAACTCACGACCCCTGGTTTACAAGACCAGTGCTCTATCCACTGAGCTATGATGGCTCGCTCTAGTTCAAGACTATCACATACGAATATTATTCTTATATATGATTCTCATGAAAATTTAAAATTAGAGGAAAACAAAAAAGATTTTAGCCCCCAGTGAGGTTTGAACTCACGACCCCTGGTTAACGAGACCAGTGCTCTAGCCACTGAGCTATGGTGGCTCGCGTATCAGATTGATAATCATAAACATACATAATCCATTTTTTTGTACTCTTAAAAACATAAAATTGAAAGAAACAAACAAATATATTCAATTAGCCACCAAAGAGGATCGAACTCACGACCCCTGCTTTACAAGACCAGTGCTCTATCCACTGAGCCATGACGGTTCGCCCTTGTTCCTGACTATCACATACGAATATTATTTTTATATATGATTCTCATGAAAATTTAGAATTAGAGGAAAACAAAAAAATATTTAGCCATCAGAAAGGTTTGAACTCACGACCCCTTGTTTACGAGACCAGTGCTCTAGCCACTGAGTTATGGTGGTTCGCGAATTAGAATGATTATCTTAAACATACATAATTCATATTTATTGTACTCTTAATATATAAAATTGAAAGATACAAACAAAAGTATTCAATTAGCCACCAGTGAGGATCGAACTCACGACCCCTGGTTTACAAGACCAGAGCTCTATCCACTGAGCTATGATGGCTCGCTCTTGTTCAAGACTATCACATACGAATATTATTCTTAAATATGCTTCTCATGAAAATTTAAAACTAGAGGAAAACAAAAATTTATTTAGCAACCAGTGAGGTTTGAACTCACGACCCCTGGTTTTCGGGACCAGTGCTCCAGCTACTGAGCTATGGTTGCTCGCATATCAGAATGATAATCATAAACATACATAATTCATATTCATTGTATTCTTAAAAATATAAAATTGAAAGAAACAAACCAAAATATTCAATTAGCCACCAGTGAGGATCGAACTCACGACCCCTGGTTTACGAGACCAGTGCTCTAGCCACTGAGCTATGGTGGCTCGCGAACCAGAATGATAACTATAAACTTACATAATTCATATTTATTGTACTTTTAAAAATATAAAATTGAAAGAAACAAACCAAAATATTCAATTAGCCACCAGTGAGGATCGAACTCACGACCCCTGGTTTACAAGACCAGTGCTCTATCCACTGAGCTATGATGGCACGCTGTTGTACCTGACTATCACATACGAATATTATTTTTATATATGATTCTCATGAAAATTTAAAATTAGAGGAAAGCAAAAAAATATTTAGCCATCAGTGAGGTTTGAACTCACGACCCCTTGTTTACGAGACCAGTGCTCTAGCCACTGACCTATGATGGCTCGCGAATCAGAATGATAATCATAAACATGCGTAATTCATATTTATTGTACTCTTAAAATATAAAATTGAAAGAAACAAACAAAAGTATTCAATTAGCCACCAGTGAGGATCGAACTAACGACCCCTGGTTTACGAGACCAGTGCTCTAGCCACTGAGCTATGGTGTCTCGCGAATCAGAATGATAATCATAAACATACATAATTCATATTTATTGTACACTTAAAATATGAAATAGAAAGACACAAAAACATTCAATTAGCCACCAGTGAGTATCGAACTCACGACCGCTGGTTTACGAGACCATTGCTCTAGCCACTGAGATGTGGTTGCTCGCGTATCAGAATGATAATCATGAACATATATAATTCATATTTATTGTACTCTTAAAAATATAAAATTGAAAGAAAAAAATATTCAATTAGCCACCAGAGAGGATCGAACTCACGACCCCTGGTTTACGAGACCAGTCCTCTAGCCACTGAGCTATGGTAGCTCTCGAACCAGAATGATACTCATAAACATACATAATTCATATTTATTGTACTCCTAAAAATATAAAATTAAAAGAAACAAACCAAAATATTCAATTAGCAACAAGTGAGGATCGAACTCTCGACCCTTGGTTTACGAGACCAGTGCTCTAGCCACTGAGCTATGGTGGCTCGCAAATCAAAATGATTATCATAAACATACATAATTCATATTTATTGTACTCTTAAAATATAAAATTGAATGAAACATATAATATGCAATTAGCCACCATTGAGAATCGAACTCACGACCCCTGGTTTATAAGACCAGTGCTCTATCCACTGAGCAATGATGGCTCGCTCTTGTACCAGACTATCACATACGAATATTATTCTTAAATATGACTCTCATGAAAACTTAAAATTACAGGAAAACAAAAAAATTATTTAGACACCAGTGAGGTTTGAACTCACGACCCCTGGTTTGCGAGACCAGTGCTCTAGCCGCTGAGGTATGGTAGCTCGCGAACCAGAATGATAATCGTAACCATACTTAATTCATATTTATTGTACTCTTAAAAATATAAATTTGAAAGAAACAAACCAAAATATTCAATTAGCCACCAGTGAGAATCGAACTCACGACCCCTGGTTTACAAGACCAGTGCTCTATCCACTGAGCTATGATGGCACGCTGTTGTACCTGACTATCACATACGAATATTATTTTTATATATGATTCTCATGAAAATTTAAAATTAGAGGAAAGCAAAAAAAGATTTAGCCATCAGTGAGGTTTGAACTCACGACCCCTAGTTTACGAGACCAGTACTCTCGCCACAGAGCTATGCTGGCTCGGTGATCAGAATGATAATCATAAACATGCGTAATTCATATTTATTGTACTCTTAAAATATAAAATTGAAAGAAAGAAACAAACAAAAGTATTCAATTAGCCACCAGTGAGTATCGAACTCACGACCCCTGGTTTACGAGACCAGTGCTCTAGCCACTGAGCTATGGTGGCTCTCGGACCAGATTGATAACTATAAACTTACATAACTCATATTTATTGTACTTTTAAAAATATAAAATTGAAAGAAACAAGCCAAAATATTCAATTAGCCAACATTGAGAATCGAACTCACGACCCCTGATTTACAAAACCAGTGCTCTATCCACTGAGCTATGATGGCTCGCTCTTGTACCTGACTATCACATACGAATATTATTCTTATATATGATTCTCATGAAAATTTAAAATTAGAGGAAAACAAAAAAGTATTTAGCCCCCAGTGAGGTTTGAACTCACGACCCCTGGTTTACGAGACCAGTGCTCTAGCCACTGGGCTATGGAGGCTCGCGTATCAGATTGATAATCATAAACATACATAATCCATATTTTTGTACTCTTAAAAATATAAAATTGAAAGAAACAAACAAAAGTATTCTATTAGCCACCAGTGAGGATCGAACTCACGACCCCTGGTTTACGAGACCAGTGCTCTAGCCACTGAGCTATGGTGGCTCGCGAATCAGAGTGATAATCATATACATGCGTAATTCATATTTATTGTACTCTTAAAATATAAAATTGAAAGAAACAAACCAAAGTATTCAATTAGACACCATTGAGAATTGAACTCACGACCCCCTGATTTACAAAACCAGTGCTCTTTCCACTGAGCTATCATGGCTCGCTCTTGTACCTGACTATCACATACGAATATTATTCTTATATATGATTCTCATGAAAATTTAAAATTAGAGGAAAACAAAAAGTATTTAGCCCCCAGTGAGGTTTGAACTCACGACCCCTGGTTTACGAGGCCAGTGCTCTAGCCACTGAGCTATGGAGGCTCGTGTATCAGATTGATAATCATAAACATACATAATCCATATTTTTGTACTCTTAAAAATATAAAATTGAAAGAAACAAACAAATATATTCAATTATCCACCAGTGAGGATCGAACTCACGACCCCTGGTTTACAAGACCAGTGCTCTATCCACTGAGCTATGATGGCTCGCTCTTGTTCAAGACTATCACATACGAATATTATTCTAATATATGATTCTCATGAAAATTTAAAATTAGAGGAAAACAAACATTTATTTAGCCACCAGTGAGGTTTGAACTCACGACCCCTGGTATACGAGACGAGTGCTCTAGCCAATGAGCTATGGTGGCTCGAGAATCAGAATGATAATCATAAACATATGTAATTCATATTTATTGTACTCTTAAAAATATAAAATTGAAAGAAACAAACAAAAATATTCAATTAGCCACCAATGAGAATCGAACTCACGACCCTTGGATTACAAGACCACCATTGAGGTTTGAACTTACGACCCCTGGCTTACGAGAGCAGTACTCTAGCCACTGAGACATGGAGGCTCGCGAACCAGAATGATAATTATAAACATACATAATTCATATTTATTGTACTTTTAAAAATATAAAATTGAAAGAAACAAACCAAAATATTCAATTAGCCACAAGTGAGGATCGAACTCACGACCCCTGGTTTACAAGACCAGTGCTCTATCCACTGAGCTATGATGGCTCACTCTTGTACTTGACTATCACATACGAATATTATTTTTATATATGATTCTCATGAAACTTTAGAATTAGAGGAAAACAAAAAAATGTTTAGCCATCAGTGAGGTTTGAACTCACGACCTCTTTTTTACGAGACCAGTACTCTAGCCACTGAGCTATGGTGGCTCGCGAATCAGAATGATAATCATAAACATATATAATTCATATTTATTGTACTCTTAAAGTATAAAATTGAAAGAAACAAACAAAAATATTCAATTAGCCACCAGTGAGGATCGAACTCACGACCCCTGGCTTACAAGACCAGTGCTCTATCTACTGAGCTATGATGGCTCGCTCTTGTTCAAGACTATCACATACGAATATTATTCTTATATTTCTCATGAAAATTTAAAATTCGAGAAAACCAAAAAAATATTTAGCCATCAGCGAGGTTTGAACTCACGAACCAGTTTACGAGACCAGTGCTCTAGCCACTGAGCTATGGTGGCTCGCGAATCAGAATGATAATCATAAACATACATAATTCATATTTATTGTACTCTTAAAATATAAAATTTAAAGAAACAAACAAAAGTATTCAATTAGCCACCAGTGAGGATCGAACTCACGACCCCTGGTTTACGAGACCAGTGCTCTAGCCACTGAGCTATAGTAGCTCGCATATCAGAATGATAATTATAAACATACATAATTCACATTTATTGTACTTTTAAAAATATAAAATTGAAAGAAACAAACAAATATATTCAATTAGCCACCAGTGAGGATCGAACTCACGACCCCTGGTTTACGAGACCAGTGCTCTAGCCACTGAGCTATGGTGGCTCGCGAACCAGAATGATGATTATAAACACACATAATTCATATTTATTGTACTTTTTAAAATATAAAATTGAAAGAAACAAACCAAAATATTCAATTAGCCACCATTGAGAATCGAACTCACGACCCCTGGTTTACAAAACCAGTGCTCTATCCGCTGAGCTCTTATGGCTCGCTCTTATAAAAACCACTACTAATCATAACTTATACTAATAATAAACTTATACTAATAAATAAACTTATACTAATCATAAACAAACATAATTCATATTCATTGTATTCTTAAAAATATAAAATTGAAAGAAACAAGCAAAAATATTCAATTAACCACCAGTGATGATCGAACTCACGACCCCTGGTTTACGAGACCAGTGCTCTAGCCACTGAGCTATAGTGGCTCGCGAACCAGAATGATAATTATAAACATACATAATTCATTTTTATTGTACTTTTAAAAATATAAAATCGAAAGGAACAAACAAAAATATTCAATTAACCACCAGTGATGATCGAACTCACTTCACCTGGTTTACGAAACCAGTGCTCTATCCACTGAGCTATGGTGGCTCGCGTAGAAGAAGAAGAATCATAAACATACATAATTCATATTTATTGTACTTTTAAAAATATAAAATTGAAAGAAACAAACCAAAATATTAAATTAGCCACCAGTGAGGAACGAACTCACGACCCTTGGTTTGCAAGACCAGAGCTCTATCCACTAAGTTTTGATGTCGTGTTCTAGTTCCTGGCTATCACCTACGAATATTATTCTTATATATGATTCACATGAAAATTTAAAATTAGAGGAAAACAAAAATTATTTATCCACCAGTAAGTTTTGAACTCACGACTCGTGGTATACGAGACCATTGCTCAAGCCAATGAGCTATGGAGGCACGCGAATAAGAATGAAAATCATAAACATTCATAATTCATTTTTATTGTACTTTTAAAAATATAAAATTGAACGGAACAAACCAAAATATTCAATTAGACACCAGTGAGGATCGAATTCACGACCCTTGGATTACAAGACCACCATTGAGGTTTGAACTCACGACCCCTGGCTTACGAGAGCAGTACTCTTGCTACTGAGATATGAAGGCCCGCGAACCATAATGATAATTATAAACATACATAATTCATATTTAATGTACTTTTAAAAATATAAAATCGAAAGAAACAAACAAAAATATTCAATTAACCACCAGTGATGATCGAACTCACGACCCATGGTTTACGAGACCAGTGCTCTAGCCATTGAGCTATTGTAGCTCGCGAACAAGAATGATAATCATAAAAATACCATAATTCATATATATTGTACTCTTAAAATATAAAATTGAAAGAAACAAACAAAAATATTCAATTAGCCACCAGTGAGGATCGAACTCACGACCCCTGGTTTTCAAGACCAGTGCTCTATCCACCGAGTCATGATGGCTCCGTTTTGTTCCTGACAATCACATACGAATAGTAATTTTATATATGATTCTCATAAAAATTTAAAATTAGAGGAAAACAAAAAATTATTTAGCCACTAGTGAGGTTTGAACTCACGACCCCTGGTTTTCGAGACCAGTGCTCTAGCCACTGAGTTATGGAGGAACGCGAATAAGAATGAAAATCATAAACATACATAATTCATTTTTATTGTACTTTTAAAAATATAAAATTGAACGGAACAAACCTAAATATTCAATTAGACACCAGTGAGGATCGAATTCACGACCCTTGGATTACAAGACCACCATTGAGGTTTGAACTCACGACCCCTGGCTTACGGGAGCAGTACTCTTGCTACTGAGATATGGAGGCCCGCGAACCAGAATGATAATTATAAACATACATAATTCATATTTAATGTACTTTTAAAAATATAAAATCGAAAGAAACAAACAAAAATATTCAATTAACCACCAGTGGTGATCAAACTCACGACCCATGGTTTACGAGACCAGTGCTCTAGCCATTGAGCTACTGTAGCTCGCGAACAAGAATGATAATTATAAAAATACCTAATTCATATATATTGTACTCTTAAAATATAAAATTGAAAGAAACAAACAAAAATATTCAATTAGCCACCAGTGAGGATCGAACTCACGACCCCTGGTTTACAAGACCAGTGCTCTATCCACCGAGTCATGATGGCTCCGTTTTGTTCCTGACAATCACATACGAATAGTAATTTTATATATGATTCTCATAAAAATTTAAAATTAGAGGAAAACAAAAATTATTTATCCACCAGTAAGTTTTGAACTCACGACTCGTGATATACGAGACCAGTGCTCTAGCCACTGAGCTGGGGAAGCTCGCGAATAAGAATGAAAATCATAAGCATGCATAATTCATTTTTATTGTACTTTTAAAAATATAAAATTGAACGGAACAAACCAAAATATTCAATTAGTCACCAGTGAGGATCGAATTTACGACCCTTGGATTACAAGACCACCATTGAGGTTTGAACACGCAACCCCTGGCTTACGAGAGCAGTACCCTAGCCACTGAGATATGGAGGCCCGCGAACCCGAATGATAATTATAAACATATATAATTCATATTTATTGTACTTTTAAAAATATAAAATTGAAAGAAACAAACAAAAAAATTCAATTAGCCACCAGTGAGGATCGAACTCACGACCCCTGGTTTACAAGACCAGTGCTCTATCCACTGAGCTATGATGGCTCGCTCTTGTATCTGACTATCACATACGAATATTATTTTTATATATGATTCTCATGAAAATTTTGAATTAGAGGAAAACAAAAAAATATTTAGACATCAGTGAGGTTTGAACTCACGACCCCTTGTTTACGAGACCAGTGCTCTAGCCACTGAGCTATGGTGGCTCGCGAACCAGAATGATAATTATAAACATACATAATTCATATTTATTGCACTTTTAAAAATATAAAATTGAAAGAAACAAACCAAAATATTCAATTAGCCACCAGTGAGGATCGAACTCACGACCCATGGTTCACAAGACCAGTGCTCTATCCACTGAGCTATGATGGCTCGCTCTTGTACCTGACTATCACATACGAATATTATTCTTAAATATGATTCTCATGAAAATTTGAAATTAGAGGAAAACAAAAATTTATTTAGCCCCCCAGAGATGTTTGAACTCACGTCCCTGGTTTACGAGACCAGAGCTTTATCCACTGAGTTATGATGGCTCGCTCTTGTTCCTGACTATCACATACGAATATTAATTTTACATATGATTCTTATGAAAATTTAAAATTAGAGGAAAACAAAAAATTATTTATCCCCCAGTAAGGTTTGAACTCACGTTCCTGGTTTACGAGACCAGAGCTTTATCCACTGAGCTATGATGGTTCGCTCTTGTTCCTGACTATCACATACGAATAATATTCTTATATATGATTCTCATGGAAATTTAAAATTAGAAGAAAACAAAAAATTATTTAGCCACCAGTAGGGTTTGAACTCAAGACTCGTGGTATACGAGACCGGTGCTCAAGCCAATGAGCTATGGTGGCTCGAGAATCAAATTGATAATCATAAACATACATAATTCACATTTATTGTACTTTTAAAAATATAAAATTTAAAGAAACAAACAAAAGTATTCAATTAGCCACCAGTGAGGATCGAACTCACGACCCCTGGTTTACGAGACCAGTGCTCTAGCCACTGAGTTATAGTAGCTCGCGTATCAGAATGATAATTATAAACATACATAATTCACATTTATTGTACTTTTTAAAATATAAAATTGAAAGAAACAAACCAAAATATTCAATTAGCCACCATTGAGAATCGAACTCACGACCCCTGGTTTACAAAACCAGTGCTCTATCCGCTGAGCTCTTATGGCTCGCTCTTATACAAACTACTACTAATCATAACTTATACTAATAATAAACTTATACTAATAAATAAACTTATACTAATCATAAACAAACATAATTCATATTCATTGTACTCTTAAAAATATAAAATTGAAAGAAACAAGCAAAAATATTCAATTAGCGATCCACCAGTGAGGAACGAACTCACGACCCCTGGTTTGCAAGACCAGAGCTCTATCCACTGAGTTTTGATGTCGTGTTCTAGTTCCTGGCTATCACCTACGAATATTATTCTTATATATGATTCACATGAAAATTTAAAATTAGAGGAAAACAAAAATTATTTATCCACCAGTAAGTTTTGAACTCACGACTCGTGGTATACGAGACCATTGCTCAAGCCAATGAGCTATGGAGGCACGCGAATAAGAATGAAAATCATAAACATTCATAATTCATTTTTATTGTACTTTTAAAAATATAAAATTGAACGGAACAAACCAAAATATTCAATTAGACACCAGTGAGGATCGAATTCACGACCCTTGGATTACAAGACCACCATTGAGGTTTGAACTTACGACCCCTGGCTTACGAGAGCAGTACTCTAGCCACTGAGACATGGAGGCTCGCGAACCAGAATGATAATTATAAACATACATAATTCATATTTATTGTACTTTTAAAAATATAAAATTGAAAGAAACAAACCAAAATATTCAATTAGCCACAAGTGAGGATCGAACTCACGACCCCTGGTTTACAAGACCAGTGCTCTATCCACTGAGCTATGATGGCTCACTCTTGTACTTGACTATCACATACGAATATTATTTTTATATATGATTCTCATGAAACTTTAGAATTAGAGGAAAACAAAAAAATGTTTAGCCATCAGTGAGGTTTGAACTCACGACCTCTTTTATACGAGACCAGTACTCTAGCCACTGAGCTATGGTGGCTCGCGAATCAGAATGATAATCATAAACATATATAATTCATATTTATTGTACTCTTAAAGTATAAAATTGAAAGAAACAAACAAAAATATTCAATTAGCCACCAGTGAGGATCGAACTCACGACCCCTGGCTTACAAGACCAGTGCTCTATCTACTGAGCTATGATGGCTCGCTCTTGTTCAAGACTATCACATACGAATATTATTCTTATATTTCTCATGAAAATTTAAAATTCGAGAAAACCAAAAAAATATTTAGCCATCAGCGAGGTTTGAACTCACGAACCAGTTTACGAGACCAGTGCTCTAGCCACTGAGCTATGGTGGCTCGCGAATCAGAATGATAATCATAAACATACATAATTCATATTTATTGTACTCTTAAAATATAAAATTTAAAGAAACAAACAAAAGTATTCAATTAGCCACCAGTGAGGATCGAACTCACGACCCCTGGTTTACGAGACCAGTGCTCTAGCCACTGAGCTATAGTAGCTCGCATATCAGAATGATAATTATAAACATACATAATTCACATTTATTGTACTTTTAAAAATATAAAATTGAAAGAAACAAACATATTCAATTAGCCACCAGTGAGGATCGAACTCACGACCCCTGGTTTACGAGACCAGTGCTCTAGCCACTGAGCTATGGTGGCTCGCGAACCAGAATGATGATTATAAACACACATAATTCATATTTATTTTCCTTTTAAAATATAAAATTGAAAGAAACAAACCAAAATATTCAATTAGCCACCATTGAGAATCGAACTCACGACCCCTGGTTTACAAAACCAGTGCTCTATCCGCTGAGCTCTTATGGCTCGCTCTTATAAAAACTACTACTAATCATAACTTATACTAATAATAAACTTATACTAATAAATAAACTTATACTAATCATAAACAAACATAATTCATATTCATTGTATTCTTAAAAATATAAAATTGAAAGAAACAAGCAAAAATATTCAATTAACGATCCACCAGTGAGGAACGAACTCACGACCCCTGGTTTGCAAGACCAGAGCTCTATCCACTAAGTTTTGATGTCGTGTTCTAGTTCCTGGCTATCACCTACGAATATTATTCTTATATATGATTCACATGAAAATTTAAAATTAGAGGAAAACAAAAATTATTTATCCACCAGTAAGTTTTGAACTCACGACTCGTGGTATACGAGACCATTGCTCAAGCCAATGAGCTATGGAGGCACGCGAATAAGAATGAAAATCATAAACATTCATAATTCATTTTTATTGTACTTTTAAAAATATAAAATTGAACGGAACAAACCAAAATATTCAATTAGACACCAGTGAGGATCGAATTCACGACCCTTGGATTACAAGAACACCATTGAGGTTTGAACTCACGACCGGTGGCTTACGAGAGCAGTACTCCTGCTACTGAGATATGAAGGCCCGCGAACCAGAATGATAATTATAAACATACATAATTCATATTTAATGTACTTTTAAAAATATAAAATCGAAAGAAACAAACAAAAATATTCAATTAACCACCAGTGATGATCGAACTCACGACCCATGGTTTACGAGACCAGTGCTCTAGCCATTGAGCTATTGTAGCTCGCGAACAAGAATGATAATCATAAAAATACCTAATTCATATATATTGTACTCTTAAAATATAAAATTGAAAGAAACAAACAAAAATATTCAATTAGCCACCAGTGAGGATCGAACTCACGACCCCTGGTTTACAAGACCAGTGCTCTATCCACCGAGTCATGATGGCTCCGTTTTGTTCCTGACAATCACATACGAATAGTAATTTTATATATGATTCTCATAAAAATTTAAAATTAGAGGAAAACAAAAAATTATTTAGCCACTAGTGAGGTTTGAACTCACGACCCCTGGTTTTCGAGACCAGTGCTCTAGCCACTGAGTTATGGAGGAACGCGAATAAGAATGAAAATCATAAACATACATAATTCATTTTTATTGTACTTTTAAAAATATAAAATTGAACGGAACAAACCAAAATATTCAATTAGACACCAGAGAGGATCGAATTCACGACCCTTGGATTACAAGACCACCATTGAGGTTTGAACTCACGACCCCTGGCTTACGGGAGCAGTACTCTTGCTACTGAGATATGGAGGCCCGCGAACCAGAATGATAATTATAAACATACATAATTCATATTTAATGTACTTTTAAAAATATAAAATCGAAAGAAACAAACAAAAATATTCAATTAACCACCAGTGGTGATCGAACTCACGACCCATGGTTTACGAGACCAGTGCTCTAGCCATTGAGCTACTGTAGCTCGCGAACAAGAATGATAATTATAAAAATACCTAATTCATATATATTGTACTCTTAAAATATAAAATTGAAAGAAACAAACAAAAATATTCAATTAGCCACCAGTGAGGATCGAACTCACGACCCCTGGTTTACAAGACCAGTGCTCTATCCACCGAGTCATGATGGCTCCGTTTTGTTCCTGACAATCACATACGAATAGTAATTTTATATATGATTCTCATAAAAATTTAAAATTAGAGGAAAACAAAAATTATTTATCCACCAGTAAGTTTTGAACTCACGACTCGTGATATACGAGACCAGTGCTCTAGCCACTGAGCTGGGGAAGCTCGCGAATAAGAATGAAAATCATAAGCATGCATAATTCATTTTTGTTGTACTTTTAAAAATATAAAATTGAACGGAACAAACCAAAATATTCAATTAGTCACCAGTGAGGATCGAATTTACGACCCTTGGATTACAAGACCACCATTGAGGTTTGAACACGCAACCCCTGGCTTACGAGAGCAGTACCCTAGCCACTGAGATATGGAGGCCCGCGAACCCGAATGATAATTATAAACATATATAATTCATATTTATTGTACTTTTAAAAATATAAAATTGAAAGAAACAAACAAAAAAATTCAATTAGCCACCAGTGAGGATCGAACTCACGACCCCTGGTTTACAAGACCAGTGCTCTATCCACTGAGCTATGATGGCTCGCTCTTGTATCTGACTATCACATACGAATATTATTTTTATATATGATTCTCATGAAAATTTTGAATTAGAGGAAAACAAAAAAATATTTAGACATCAGTGAGGTTTGAACTCACGACCCCTTGTTTACGAGACCAGTGCTCTAGCCACTGAGCTATGGTGGCTCGCGAACCAGAATGATAACTATAAACATACATAATTCATATTTATTGCACTTTTAAAAATATAAAATTGAAAGAAACAAACCAAAATATTCAATTAGCCACCAGTGAGGATCGAACTCACGACCCATGGTTCACAAGACCAGTGCTCTATCCACTGAGCTATGATGGGTCGCTCTTGTACCTGACTATCACATACGAATATTATTCTTAAATATGATTCTCATGAAAATTTGAAATTAGAGGAAAACAAAAATTTATTTAGCCCCCCAGAGAGGTTTGAACTCATGACCCCTGATTTACGAGACCAGTGCTCTATCCACTGAGCTATGATGGTTCGCTCTTGTTCCTGACTATCACATACGAATAATATTCTTATATATGATTCTCATGAAAATTTAAATTCGAGAAAACCAAAAAAATATTTAGCCATCAGTGAGGTATGAACTCACGAACTTGTTTACGAGACCAGTGCTCTAGCCACTGAGCTATGGTGGCTCGCGAATCAGAATGATAATAATAAACATACATAATTCATATTTATTGTACTCTTAAAATATAAAATTGAAAGAAACAAACAAATATATTCAATTAGCCACCAGTGAGGATCGAACTCACGACCCCTGGTTTACGAGACAAGTGCTCTAGCCACTGAGCTATAGTGGCTCGCGTATCAGAATGATAATTATAAACATACATAATTCACATTTATTGTACTTTTAAAAATATAAAATTGAAAGAAACAAACAAATATATTCAATTAGCCACCAGTGAGGATCGAACGCACGACCCCTGGTTTACAAACCAGTGCTCAAGCCACTGAGATATGATGGCTCGCTCTTGTACCTGACTATCACATACGAATATTATTCTTAAATATGATTCTCATGAAAATTTAAAATTAGAGGGAAACAAAAAAGTACTTAGCCCCCAGTGAGGTTTGAACACACGACCCCTGGTTTTCGGGACTAGTGCTCCAGCTACTGAGCTATGGTTGCTCGAATATCAGAATGATAATCATAAACAAACATAATTCATATTCATTGAATTCTTAAAAATATAAAATTGAAAGAAACAGGCAAAAATATTCAATTAGCGATCCACCAGTGAGAAACGAACTCACGACCCCTAGTTTGCAAGACCAGTGCTCTATCCTCTGAGTTTTGATGTCGTGTTCTTGTTCCTGACTATCACCTACGAATATTATTCTTATATATGATTCACATGAAAATTTAATATTAGAGGAAAACAAAAATTATTTATCCACCAGTAAGTTTTGAACTCACGACTCGTGGTATACGAGATCATTGCTCAAGCCAATGAGCTATGGAGGCACGCGAATAAGAATGAAAATCATAAACATACATAATTCATTTTTATTGTACTTTTAAAAATATAAAATTGAACGGAACAAACCAAAATATTCAATTAGACACCAGTGAGGATCGAATTCACGACCCTTGGATTACAAGACCATCATTGAGGTTTGAACTCACGACCCCTGGCTTACGAGAGCAGTACTCTTGCCACTGAGATATGGAGGCCCGCGAACCACAATGATAATTATAAACATACATAATTCATTTTTATTGTACTTTTAAAAATATAAAATCGAAAGAAACAAACAAAAATATTCAATTAACCACCAGTGAGGAACGAACTCACGACCCCTGGTTTACAAGACCAGTGCTCTATCCACTGAGTTTGATGTCTTGTTCTTGTTCCTAACTATCACCTACGAATATTATTCTTATATATGTTTCTCAAGAAAATTTGAAATTAGAGGAAAACCAAAATTTATTTAGCCCCCCGTGAGGTTTGAACTCACGATCCTTGGTTTACGAGACCAGTGCTCTAGCCACTGAGCTATGATGGTTCGCTCTTGTTCCTGACTATCACATACGAATAATATTCTTATATATGATTCTCATGAAAATTTAAAATTAGAGGAAAACAAAAAATTATTTAGCCACCAGTAAGGTTTGAACTCACGACCCGTGGGATTCGAGACCAGTATGCGATGGTGGCTCAATAATCGAATTGATAATCATAAACATATATAATTCATATTTATTGTACTCTTAAAAATATAAAATTGAAAGAAACAAACAAATATATTCAATTAGCCACCAGTGAGGATCGAACTCACGACCCCTGGTTAACAAGACCAGTGCTCTATCCTCTGAGCTATGATGGCTCGCTCTTGTTCAAGACTATCACATACGAATATTATTCTGAAATATTCTTCTCATGAAAATTTAAAACTAGAGGAAAACAAAAATTTATTTAGCCACCAGTGAGGTTTGAATCACGACCCCTGGTTTTCGGGACCAGTGCTCCAGCTACTGAGCTATGGTTGCTCGCATATCAGAATGATAATCATAAACATACATAATTCATATTCCTTGTATTCTTAAAAATATAAAATTGAAAGAAACATTCCAAAATATTCAATTAGCCACCAGTGAGGATCGAGCTCACGACCCTTGGTTTACAAGACCACCATTGAGGTTTGAACTCACAACCCCTGGCTTACGAGGCCAGTGCTCTAGCCACTGAGCTATGGTGGCTCGCGAATCAGAATGATAATCATAAACATGCGTAAATCATATTTATTGTATTCTTAAAATATAAAATTGAAAGAAACAAACAAAAATATTCAATTAGCCACCAGTGAGGATCGAACTCACGACCCCTGGTTTACAAGACCAGTGCTCTATCTACTGAGCTATGATGGCTCGCTCTTGCTCAATACTATCACATACGAATATGATTCTTATATTTCTCATGAAAATTTAAAATTAGAGGAAAACACAAAATTATATAGCCACTAGTGAGGTTTGAACTCACTACCCCTGGTTTACAAGACCAGTGCTCTATCCACTGAGCTATGGTGGCTCGCGAAGGAGAAGAAGAATCATAAACATACATAATTCATATTTATTGTACTTTTAAAAATATAAAATTGAAAGAAGCAAACCAAAATATTCAATTAGCCACCAGTGGGGATCGAACTCACGACCCCTGGTTTACAAGACCAGTGTTCTATCCACTGAGCTATGATGGCTCGCTCTTGTACCTGACTATTATTTTTATATATGATTCTCATGAAAATTTAGAATTAGAGGAAAACAAAAAAATATTTAGACATCTCTGAGGTTTGAACTCACGACCCCTTGTTTACCAGACCAGTGCTCTAGCCACTGAGCTATGGTGGCTCGCGAATCAGAATGATAATCATAAACATACATAATTCATATTTATTGTACTCTTAAAATATAAAATTGAAAAAAGCAAACAAAAGTATTCTATTAACCACCAGTGAGGATCGAACTCACGACCCCTGGTTTACGAGACCAGTGCTCTAGCCACTGAGCTATGGTGGCTCGCGAATCAGAGTGATAATCATATACATGCGTAATTCATATTTTTGTACTCTTAAAAATATAAAATTGAAAGAAACAAACATATTCAATTAGCCACCAGTGAGGATCGAACTCTCGACCCATGGTTTACAAGATCTGTGCTCTATCCACTGAGTTTTGATGTCTTGTTCTTGTTCCTGACTATCACCTACGAAAATATATGATCTTATATATGATTCTCATGAAAATTTAAAATTAGAGGAAAACACAAAATTATTTAGCCACTAGTGAGGTTTGAACTCACGACCCCTGGTTTACGAGACCAGTGCTCTATCCACTGAGCTATAATATCGCGAAGAATAATAATAATCATAAACATACACAATTCATATTTATTGTACTTTTAAAAATATAAAATTGAAAGTAACAAACAAAAATATTCAATTAGCCGCCAGTGAGGATCGAACTCACGACCCATGGTTTACAAGACCTGTGGTCTATTCACTGAGTTATGATGGCTCGCTCTTGTTCCTGACTATCACATACGAATATTAATTTTACATATGATTCTTATGAAAATTTAAAATTAGAAGAAAACAAAAAATTATTTAGCCCCCAGTAAGGTTTGAACTCACGTCCCTGGTTTACGAGACCAGAGCTTTATCCACTGAGCTATGATGGTTCGCTCTTGTTCCTGACTATCACATACGAATAATATTCTTATATATGATTCTCATGGAAATTTAAAATTAGAGGAAAACAAAAAATTATTTAGCCACCAGTAGGGTTTGAACTCAAGACTCGTGGTATACGAGACCGGTGCTCAAGCCAATGAGCTATGGTGGCTCGAGAATCAAATTGATAATCATAAACATATATAATTCATATTTATTGTACTCTTAAAAATATAAAATCTAATGAAACAAACAAAAATATTCAATTAACCACCAGTGATGATCGAACTCACGACCCCTGGTTTACGTGACCAGTGCTCTAGCCACTGAGCTATTGTGGCTCGCGAACCAGAATGATAATCATAAAAATACCTAATTCATATTTATTGTACTCTTAAAAATATAAAATTGAAAGAAACAAACAAAAATATCCAATTAACCACCAGTGATGATCGAACTCACGACCCCTGGTTTACGTGACCAGTGCTCTAGCCACTGAGCTATTGTGGCTCGCGAACCAGAATGATAATCATAAAAATACCTAATTTATATTTATTGTACTCTTAAAAATATAAAATTGAAAGAAACAAACAAAAATATTCAATTTGCCACCAGTGAGGATCGAACTCACGACCCTTGGATTACAAGACCACCATTGAGGTTTGAACTCACGACCCCTGGCTTACAAGAGCAGTACTCTAGCCACTGAGACATGGAGGCTCGTGTATCGGATTGATAATCATAAACATACATAATCCATATTTTTGTACTCTTAAAAATATAAATTTGAAAGAAACAAACAAATATATTCAATTAGCCACCAGTGAGGATCGAACTCACGACCCCTGGTTTACAAGACTAGTGCTCCATCCACTGAGCTATGATGGCTCGTTCTTGTTCCTGACTATCACATACGAATATTATTTTTATATATGATTCTCATGAAATTTTAAAATTAGAGGAAAACAAAAAAGTATTTAGCCCCCAGTGAGGTTTGAACTCACGACCCCTGGCTTACGAGGCCAGTGCTTTAGCCACTGAACTATGGAGGTTCGTGTATCAGATTGATAATCATAAACATACATAATCCATATTTTTGTACTCTTAAAAATATAAAATTGAAAGAAACAAACATATTCAATTAGCCACCAGTGAGGATCGAACTCTCGACCCATGGTTTACAAGATCTGTGCTCTATCCACTGAGTTTTGATGTCTTGTTCTTGTTCCTGACTATCACCTACGAAAATATATGATCTTATATATGATTCTCATGAAAATTTAAAATTAGAGGAAAACACAAAATTATTTAGCCACTAGTGAGGTTTGAACTCACGACCCCTGGTTTACGAGACCAGTGCTCTATCCACAGAGCTATAATATCGCGAAGAATAATAATAATCATAAACATACACAATTCATATTTATTGTACTTTTAAAAATATAAAATTGAAAGTAACAAACAAAAATATTCAATTAGCCGCCATTGAGGATCGAACTCACGACCCATGGTTTACAAGACCTGTGGTCTATTCACTGAGTTATGATGGCTCGCTCTTGTTCCTGACTATCACATACGAATATTAATTTTACATATGATTCTTATGAAAATTTAAAATTAGAGGAAAACAAAAAATTATTTAGCCCCCAGTAAGGTTTGAACTCACGTCCCTGGTTTACGAGACCAGAGCTTTATCCACTGAGCTATGATGGTTCGCTCTTGTTCCTGACTATCACATACGAATAATATTCTTATATATGATTCTCATGGAAATTTAAAATTAGAGGAAAACAAAAAATTATTTAGCCACCAGTAGGGTTTGAACTCAAGACTCGTGGTATACGAGACCGGTGCTCAAGCCAATGAGCTATGGTGGCTCGAGAATCAAATTGATAATCATAAACATATATAATTCATATTTATTGTACTCTTAAAAATATAAAATCTAATGAAACAAACAAAAATATTCAATTAACCACCAGTGATGATCGAACTCACGACCCCTGGTTTACGTGACCAGTGCTCTAGCCACTGAGCTATTGTGGCTCGCGAACCAGAATGATAATCATAAAAATACCTAATTCATATTTATTGTACTCTTAAAAATATAAAATTGAAAGAAACAAACAAAAATATCCAATTAACCACCAGTGATGATCGAACTCACGACCCCTGGTTTACGTGACCAGTGCTCTAGCCACTGAGCTATTGTGGCTCGCGAACCAGAATGATAATCATAAAAATACCTAATTCATATTTATTGTACTCTTAAAAATATAAAATTGAAAGAAACAAACAAAAA
This sequence comes from Amaurobius ferox, assembly GCA_951213105.1. Lineage (NCBI taxonomy): Eukaryota > Metazoa > Arthropoda > Arachnida > Araneae > Amaurobiidae > Amaurobius > Amaurobius ferox. Next base: position 47,563,432 of record OX578146.1, read on the forward strand.
TATTCAATTTGCCACCAGTGAGGATCGAACTCACGACCCTTGGATTACAAGACCACCATTGAGGTTTGAACTCACGACCCCTGGCTTACAAGAGCAGTACTCTAGCCACTGAGACATGGAGGCTCGCGAACCAGAATGATAATTATAAACATACATAATTCATATTTATTGTACTTTTAAAAATATAAAATTGAAAGAAACAAACCAAAATATTCAATTAGCCACCAGTGAGGATCGAACTCACGACCCCTGGTTTACAAGACCAGTGTTCTATCCTCTGAGCTATGATGGCTCGCTCTTGTTCAAGACTATCACATACGAATATTATTCTGAAATATTCTTCTCATGAAAATTTAAAACTAGAGGAAAACAAAAATTTATTTAGCCACCAGTGAGGTTTGAATCACGACCCCTGGTTTTCGGGACCAGTGCTCCAGCTACTGAGCTATGGTTGCTCGCATATCAGAAAGATAATCATAAACATACATAATTCATATTCCTTGTATTCTTAAAAATATAAAATTGAAAGAAACAATCCAAAATATTCAATTAGCCACCAGTGAGGATCGAGCTCACGACCCTTGGTTTACAAGACCACCATTGAGGTTTGAACTCACAACCCCTGGCTTACGAGGCCAGTGCTCTATCCACTGAGTTTTGATGTCATGTTCTTGTTCCTGACTATCACCTACAAACATTATTCTTATATATGATTCTCATGAAAATTTAAAATTAGAGGAAAACAAAAAATTATTTAGCCACCAGTAAGGTTTGAACTCACGACTCGTGGTATACGAGACCAGTGCTCAAGCCAATGAGCTATGGTAGATCAAGAATCAAATTGATAATCATAAACATATATAATTCATATTTATTGTACTCTTAAAAATATAAAATCGAAAGAAACAAACAAAAATATTCAATTAACCACCAGTGATGATCGAACTCACGACCCCAGGTTTACGAGACCAGTGCTCTAGCCACTGAGCTATAGTGGCTCGCGTATCAGAACGATAATTATAAACATACATAATTCACATTTATTGTACTTTTAAAAATATAAAATTGAAAGAAACAAACAAATATATTCAATTAGCCACCAGTGAGGATCGAACGCACGACCCCTGGTTTACAAACCAGTGCTCAAGCCACTGAGATATGATGGCTCGCTCTTGTACCTGACTATCACATACGAATATTATTCTTAAATATGATTCTCATGAAAATTTAAAATTAGAGGAAACCAAAAAATACTTAGCCATCAGTGAGGTTTGAACTCACGACCCCTTGTTTACGAGATCAGTGCTCTAGCCATTTAGCTATGGTGGCTCTCGGACCAGATTGATAACTATAAACTTATATAACTCATATTTATTGTACTTTTAAAAATATAAAATTGAAAGAAACAAGCCAAAATATTCAATTAGCCACCATTGAGAATCGAACTCACGACCCCTGATTTACAAAACCAGTGCTCTATCCACTGAGCTATGATGGCTCGCTCTTGTACCTGACTATCACATACGAATATTATTCTTATATATGATTCTCATGAAAATTTAAAATTAGAGGAAAACAAAAAAGTATTTAGCCCCCAGTGAGGTTTGAACTCACGACCCCTGGTTTACGAGACCAGTGCTCTAGCCACTGGGCTATGGAGGCTCGCGTATCAGATTGATAATCATAAACATACATAATCCATATTTTTGTACTCTTAAAAGTATAAAATTGAAAGAAACAAACAAATATATTCAATTAGCCACCAGTGAGGATCGAACTCACGACCCCTGGTTTACAAGACCAGTGCTCTATCCTCTGAGCTATGATGGCTCGCTCTTGTTCAAGACTATCACATACGAATATTATTCTGAAATATACTTCTCATGAAAATTTAAAACTAGAGGAAAACAAAAAATTATTAAGCCACCAGTGAGGTTTGAATCACGACCCCTGGTTTTCGGGACCAGTGCTCCAGCTACTGAGCTATGGTTGTTCGCATATCAGAATGATAATCATAAACATACATAATTCATATTCCTTGTATTCTTAAAAATATAAAATTGAAAGAAACAATCCAAAATATTCAATTAGCCACCAGTGATGATCGAGCTCACGACCCTTGGTTTACAAGACCACCATTGAGGTTTGAACTCACAACCCCTGGCTTACGAGGCCAGTGCTCTAGCCACTGAGCTATGGTGGCTCGCGAACCAGAATGATAATTATAAACATACATAATTCATATTTATTGCACTTTTAAAAATATAAAATTGAAAGAAACAAACCAAAATATTCAATTAGCCACCAGTGAGGATCGAACTCACGACCCCTGGTTTACAAGACCAGTGCTCTATCCACTGAGGTATGATGGCTCGCTCTTGTTCAAGACTATCACATACGAATATTATTCTTCTGTTTCCCATGAAAATTTAAAATTAGAGGAAAACACAAAATTATTTAACCACTAGTGAGGTTTGAACTCACTTCCCCTGGTTTACGAGACCAGTGCTCTATCCACTGAGCTATGGTGGCTCGCGTGGAAGAAGAAGAATCATAAACATACATAATTCATATTTATTGTACTTTTTAAAATATAAAATTGAAAGAAGCAAACCAAAATATTCAATTAGCCACCAGTGAGGATCGAACTCACGACCCATGGTTTACAAGACCAGTGCTCTATCCACTGAGCTATGATGGCTCGCTCTTGTACCTGACTATCACATACGAATATTATTCTTAAATATGATTCTCATGAAAATTTGAAATTAGAGGAAAACAAAAATTTATTTAGCCCCCCAGAGAGGTTTGAACTCACGACCCCTGAATTACGAGACCAGTGCTCTATCCACTGAGCTATGATGGTTCGCTCTTGTTCCTGACTATCACATACGAATAATATTCTTATATATGATTCTCATGAAAATTTAAATTCGAGAAAACCAAAAAAATATTTAGCCATCAGTGAGGTTTGAACTCACGAACTTGTTTACGAGACCAGTGCTCTAGCCACTGAGCTATGGTGGCTCGCGAATCAGAATGATAATAATAAACATACATAATTCATATTTATTGTACTCTTAAAATATAAAATTGAAAGAAACAAACAAAAGTATTCAATTAGCCAACAGTGAGGATCGAACTCACGACCCCTGGTTCACGAGACAAGTGCTCTAGCCAGTGAGCTATAGTAGCTCGCGTACCAGAATGATAATTATAAACATACATAATTCACATTTATTGTACTTTTAAAAATATAAAATTGAAAGAAACAAACAAATATATTCAATTAGCCACCAGTGAGGATCGAACGCACGACCCCTGGTTTACAAACCAGTGCTCAAGCCACTGAGATATGATGGCTCGCTCTTGTACCTGACTATCACATACGAATATTATTCTTAAATATGATTCTCATGAAAATTTAAAATTAGAGGAAAACAAAAAAGTACTTAGCCCCCAGTGAGGTTTGAACACACGACCCCTGGTTTTCGGGACTAGTGCTCCAGCTACTGAGCTATGGTTGCTCGCATATCAGAATGATAATCATAAACAAACATAATTCATATTCATTGAATTCTTAAAAATATAAAATTGAAAGAAACAAGCAAAAATATTCAATTAGCGATCCACCAGTGAGAAACGAACTCACGACCCCTGGTTTGCAAGACCAGTGCTCAATCCACTGAGTTTTGATGTCGTGTTCTTGTTCCTGACTATCACCTACGAATATTATTCTTATATATGATTCACATGAAAATTTAATATTAGAGGAAAACAAAAATTATTTATCCACCAGTAAGTTTTGAACTCACGACTCGTGGTATACGAGATCATTGCTCAAGCCAATGAGCTATGGAGGCACGCGAATAAGAATGAAAATCATAAACATACATAATTCATTTTTATTGTACTTTTAAAAATATAAAATTGAACGGAACAAACCAAAATATTCAATTAGACACCAGTGAGGATCGAATTCACGACCCTTGGATTACAAGACCATCATTGAGGTTTGAACTCACGACCCTTGGCTTACGAGAGCAGTACTCTTGCCACTGAGATATGGAGGCCCGCGAACCAGAATGATAATTATAAACATACATAATTCATTTTTATTGTACTTTTAAAAATATAAAATCGAAAGAAACAAACAAAAATATTCAATTAACCACCAGTGATGATCGAACTCACTTCCCCTGGTTTACGAGACCAGTGCTCTATCCACTGAGGTATGGTGGCTCGCGTAGAAGAAGAAGAATCATAAACATACATAATTCATATTTATTGTACTTTTAAAAATATAAAATTGAAAGAAACAAACCAAAATATTAAATTAGCCACCAGTGAGGAACGAACTCACGACCCCTGGTTTACAAGACCAGTGCTCTATCCACTGAGTTTGATGTCGTGTTCTTGTTCCTAACTATCACCTACGAATATTATTCTTATATATGTTTCTCAAGAAAATTTGAAATTAGAGGAAAACCAAAATTTATTTAGCCCCCCGTGAGGTTTGAACTCACGATCCTTGGTTTACGAGACCAGTGCTCTAGCCACTGAGCTATGATGGTTCGCTCTTGTTCCTGACTATCACATACGAATAATATTCTTATATATGATTCTCATGAAAATTTAAAATTAGAGGAAAACAAAAAATTATTTTGCCACCAGTAAGGTTTGAACTCACGACCCGTGGGATTCGAGACCAGTATGCGATGGTGGCTCAATAATCGAATTGATAATCATAAACATATATAATTCATATTTATTGTACTCTTAAAAATATAAAATTGAAAGAAACAAACAAATATATTCAATTAGCCACCAGTGAGGATCGAACTCACGACCCCTGGTTTACAAGACCAGTGGTCTATCCTCTGAGCTATGATGGCTCGCTCTTGTTCAAGACTATCACATACGAATATTATTCTTATGTTTCTCATGAAAATTTAAAATTAGAGGAAAACACAAAATTATTTAGCCACTAGTGAGGTTTGAACTCACTACCCCTGGTTTACAAGACCAGTGCTCTATCCACTGAGCTATGGTGGCTCGCAAAGGAGAAGAAGAATCATAAACATACATAATTCATATTTATTGTACTTTTAAAAATATAAAATTGAAAGAAGCAAACCAAAATATTCAATTAGCCACCAGTGGGGATCGAACTCACGACCCATGGTTTTCGGGACTAGTGCTCCAGCTACTGAGCTATGGTTGCTCGCATATCAGAATGATAATCATAAACATACATAATTCATATTCATTGTATTCTTAAAAATATAAAATTGAAAGAAACAAGCAAAAATATTCAATTAGCCACCAGTGCGGAACGAACTCACGACCCCTGGTTTACTAAAGCAGTGCTTTATCCACTGAGTTTTGATGTCATGTTCTTGTTCCTGACTATCACCTACGAACATTATTCTTATATATGATTCTCATGAAATTTTAAAATTAGAGGAAAACAAAAAATTATTTAGCCACCAGTAAGGTTTGAACTCACGACAGGTGGTATACGAGACCAGTGCTCAAGCCAATGAGCTATGGTGGCTCGAGAATCAAATTGATAATCATAAACATATATAATTCATATGTATTGCACTTTTAAAAATATAAAATTGAAAGAAACAAACCAAAATATTCAATTAGCCACCAGTGAGGATCGAACTCACGACCCCTGGTTTACAAGACCAGTGCTCTATCCACTGAGCTATGATGGCTCGCTCTTGCTCAAGACTATCACATACAAATATTATTCTTATGTTTCTCATGAAAATTTAAAATTAGAGGATAACACAAAATTATTTAACCACTAGTGAGGTTTGAACTCACTACCATGGTTTACGAGACCAGTGCTCTATCCACTGAGTTATGGTTGCTCGCGAATCAGAATGATTATCATAAACATACATAATTCATATTTATTGTACTCTTAAAATATAAAATTGAAAGAAGCAATCCAAAATATTCAATTATCCACCAGTGGGGATCGAACTCACGACCCATGGTTTACGAGACCAGTGCTCTATCCACTGAGCTATGATGGCTCGCTCTTGTACCTGACTATCACAAACGAATATTATTCTTAAATATGATTCTCATGAAAATTTGAAATTAGAGGAAAACAAATATTTATTTAGCCCCCCAGTGAGGTTTGAACACACGACCCCTGGTTTTCGGGACTAGTGCTCCAGCTACTGAGCTATGGTTGCTCGCATATCAGAATGATAATCATAAACAAACATAATTCATATTCATTGAATTCTTAAAAATATAAAATTGAAAGAAACAAGCCAAAATATTCAATTAGCCACCATTGAGAATCGAACTCACGACCCCTGATTTACAAAACCAGTGCTCTATCCACTGAGCTATGATGGCTCGGTCTTGTACCTGACTATCACATACGAATATTATTCTTATATATGATTCTCATGAAAATTTAAAATTAGAGGAAAACAAAAAAGTATTTAGCCCCCAGTGAGGTTTGAACTCACGACCCCTGGTTTACGAGACCAGTGCTCTAGCCACTGGGCTATGGAGGCTCGCGTATCAGATTGATAATCATAAACATACATAATCCATATTTTTGTACTCTTAAAAATATAAAATTGAATGAAACAAACAAATATATTCAATTAGCCACCAGTGAGGATCGAACTCGCGACCCCTGGTTTACAAGACCAGTGCTCTATCCTCTGAGCTATGATGGCTCGCTCTTGTTCAAGACTATCACATACGAATATTATTCTGAAATATACTTCTCATGAAAATTTAAAACTAGAGGAAAACAAAAAATTATTTAGCCACCAGTGAGGTTTGAATCACGACCCCTGGTTTTCGGGACCAGTGCTCCAGCTACTGAGCTATGGTTGTTCGCATATCAGAATGATAATCATAAACATACATAATTCATATTCCTTGTATTCTTAAAAATATAAAATTGAAAGAAACAATCCAAAATATTCAATTAGCCACCAGTGATGATCGAGCTCACGACCCTTGGTTTACAAGACCACCATTGAGGTTTGAACTCACAACCCCTGGCTTACGAGGCCAGTTTTCTATCCACTGAGCTATGATGGCTCGCTCTTGTACCTGACTATCACATACGAATATTATTTTTATATATGATTCTCATGAAAATTTAGAATTAGAGGAAAACAAAAAAATATTTAGACATCAGTGAGGTTTGAACTCACGACCCCTTGTTTACGAGACCAGTGCTCTAGCCACTGAGCTATGGTGGCTCGCGAATCAGAATGATAATCATAAACATACATAATTCATATTTATTGTACCCTTAAAATATAAAATTGAAAGAAACAAACAAAAGTATTCTATTAGCCACCAGTGAGGATCGAACTCACGACCCCTGGTTTACGAGACCAGTGCTCTAGCCACTGAGCTATGGTGGCTCGCGAATCAGAGTGATAATCATATACATGCGTAATTCATAATTATTGTACTCTTAAAATATAAAATTGAAAGAAACAAACCAAAGTATTCAATTAGACACCATTGCGAATTGAACTCACGACCCCTGATTTACAAAACCAGTGCTCTTTCCACTGAGCTATCATGGCTCGCTCTTGTACCTGACTATCACATACGAATATTATTCTTATATATGATTCTCATGAAAATTTAAAATTAGAGGAAAACAAAAGTATTTAGCCCCCAGTGAGGTTTGAACTCACGACCCCTGGTTTACGAGGCCAGTGCTTTGGCCACTGAGCTATGGAGGCTCGTGTATCAGATTGATAATCATAAACATACATAATCCATATTTTTGTACTCTTAAAAATATAAAATTGAAAGAAACAAACAAATATATTCAATTAGCCACCAGTGAGGATCGAACTCACGACCCCTGGTTTACAAGACCAGTGCTCTATCCACTGAGCTATGATGGCTCGCTCTTGTTCAAGACTATCACATACGAATATTATTCTAATATATGATTCTCATGAAAATTTAAAATTATAGGAAAACAAACATTTATTTAGCCACCAGTGAGGTTTGAACTCACGACCCCTGGTATACGAGACGAGTGCTCTAGCCAATGAGCTATGGTGGCTCGAGAATCAGAATGATAATCATTAACATATGTAATTCATATTTATTGTACTCTTAAAAATATAAAATTGAAATAAACAAACAAAAATATTCAATTAGCCACCAATGAGGATCGAACTCACGACCCTTGGATTACAAGACCACCATTGAGGTTTGAACTTACGACCCCTGGCTTACGAGAGCAGTACTCTAGCCACTGAGACATGGAGGCTCGCGAACCAGAATGATAATTATAAACATACATAATTCATATTTATTGTACTTTTAAAAATATAAAATTGAAAGAAACAAAAAAAAATATTCAATTAGCCACCAGTGAGGATCGAACTCACGACCCCTGGTTTACAAGACCAGTGCTCTATCCACTGAGCTATGATGGCTCACTCTTGTACTTGACTATCACATACGAATATTATTTTTATATATGATTCTCATGAAACTTTAGAATTAGAGGAAAACAAAAAAATGTTTAGCCATCAGTGAGGTTTGAACTCACGACCCCTTTTTTACGAGACCAGTACTCTAGCCACTGAGCTATGGTGGCTCGCGAATCAGAATGATAATCATAAACATATATAATTCATATTTATTGTACTCTTAAAGTATAAAATTGAAAGAAACAAACAAAAATATTCAATTAGCCACCAGTGAGGATCGAACTCACGACCCCTGGCTTACAAGACCAGTGCTCTATCTACTGAGCTATGATGGCTCGCTCTTGTTCAAGACTATCACATACGAATATTATTCTTATGTTTCTCATGAAAATTTAAAATTAGAGGAAAACACAAAATTATTTAGCCACTAAAGAGGTTTGAACTCACTACCCCTGGTTTACAAGACCAGTGCTCTATCCACTGAGCTATGGTGGCTCGCGAAGAAGAAGAAGAATCATAAACATACATAATTCATATTTATTGTACTTTTAAAAATATAAAATTGAAAGAAGCAAACCAAAACATTCAATTAGCCACCTGTGGGGATCGAACTCACGACCCATGGTTTACAAGAAAAGTGCTCTATCCACTGAGCTATGATGGCTCGCTCTTGTACCTGACTATCACATACGAATAATATTCTAATATATGATTCTCATGAAAATTTAAAATTCGAGAAAACCAAAAAAATATTTAGCCATCAGCGAGGTTTGAACTCACGAACCAGTTTACGAGACCAGTACTCTAGCCACTGAGCTATGCTGGCTCGCGAATCAGAATGATAATCATAAACATACATAATTCATATTTATTGTACTCTTAAAATATAAAATTTAAAGAAACAAACAAAAGTATTCAATTAGCCACCAGTGAGGATCGAACTCACGACCCCTGGTTTACGAGACCAGTGCTCTAGCCACTGAGCTATAGTAGCTCGCGTATCAGAATGATAATTATAAACATACATAATTCACATTTATTGTACTTTTAAAAATATAAAATTGAAAGCAACAAACAAATATATTCAATTAGCCACCAGTGAGGATCGAACTCACGACCCCTGGTTTACGAGGCCAGTGCTCTAGCCACTGAGCTATGGTGGCTCGCGAACTAGAATGATGATTATAAACACACATAATTCATATTTATTGTACTTTTTAAAAAATAATATTGAAAGAAACAAACCAAAATATTCAATTAGCCACCATTGAGAATCGAACTCACGACCCCTGGTTTACAAAACCAGTGCTCTATCCGCTGAGCTATTATGGCTCGCTCTTATACAAACTACTACTAATCATAACTTATACTAATAATAAGCTTATACTAAAAAATTAACTTATACTAATCATAAACAAACATAATTCATATTCATTGTATTCTTAAAAATATAAAATTGAAAGAAACCAGCAAAAATATTCAATTAGCGATCCACCAGTGAGGAACGAACTCACGACCCCTGGTTTGCAAAACCAGAGCTCTATCCACTGAGTTTTGATGTCGTGTTCTAGTTCCTGGCTATCACCTACGAATATTATTCTTATATATGATTCACATGAAAATTTAAAATTAGAGGAAAACAAAAATTATTTATCCACCAGTAAGTTTTGAACTCACGACTCGTGGTATACGAGACCATTGCTTAAGCCAATGAGCTATGGAGGCACGCGAATAAGAATGAAAATCATAAACATTCATAATTCATTTTTATTGTACTTTTAAAAATATAAAATTGAACGGAACAAACCAAAATATTCAATTAGACACCAGTGAGGATCGAATTCACGACCCTTGGATTACAAGACCACCATTGAGGTTTGAACTCACGACCCCTGGCTTACGAGAGCAGTACTCTTGCTACTGAGATATGGAGGCCCGCGAACCAGAATGATAATTATAAACATACATAATTCATATTTAATGTACTTTTAAAAATATAAAATCGAAAGAAACAAACAAAAATATTCAATTAACCACCAGTGAGGATCGAACTCACGACCCATGGTTTACGAGACCAGTGCTCTAGCCATTGAGCTATTGTAGCTCGCGAACAAGAATGATAATCATAAAAATACCTAATTCATATATATTGTACTCTTAAAATATAAAATTGAAAGAAACAAACAAAAATATTCAATTAGCCACCAGTGAGGATCGAACTCACGACCCCTGGTTTACAAGACCAGTGCTCTATCCACCGAGTCATGATGGCTCCATTTTGTTCCTGACAATCACATACGAATAGTAATTTTATATATGATTCTCATAAAAATTTAAAATTAGAGGAAAACAAAAAATTATTTAGCCACTAGTGAGGTTTGAACTCACGACCCCTGGTTTTCGAGACCAGTGCTCTAGCCACTGAGTTATGGAGGAACGCGAATAAGAATGAAAATCATAAACATACATAATTCATTTTTATTGTACTTTTAAAAATATAAAATTGAACGGAACAAACCAAAATATTCAATTAGTCACCAGTGAGGATCGAACTCACGACCCCTGGCTTACGAGAGCAGCACTCTTGCCACTGAGATATGGAGGCCCGCGAACCAGAATGATAATTATAAACATACATAATTCATATTTATTGTACTTTTAAAAATATAAAATTGAAAGAAACAAACAAAAATATTCAATTAGCCACCAGTGAGGATCGAACTCACGACCCCTGGTTTACAAGACCAGTGCTCTATCCACGGAGCTATGATGGCTCGCTCTTGACCCAGACTATCACATACGAATATTATTCTTATATATGATTCTCATGAAAATTTAAAATTAGAGGAAAACAAAAATTTATTTAGCCACCAGTGAGGTTTGAACTCACGACCCCTGGTTTACGAGACCAGTGCTCTAGCCACTGAGCTATGGTGGCTCGCGAATCAGAATGATAATCATAAGCATATACAATTCATACTTATTGTACTCTTAAAAATATAAAATCGAAAGAAACAAACAAAAATATTCAATTAACCACCAGTGATGATCGAACTCATGACCCCTGGTTTACGAGACCAGTGCTCTAGCCACTGAGCTGGGGAAGCTCGCGAATAAGAATGAAAATCATAAGCATGCATAATTCATTTTTATTGTACTTTTAAAAATATAAAATTGAACGGAACAAACCAAAATATTCAATTAGTCACCAGTGAGGATCGTATTCACGACCCTTGGATTACAAGACCACCATTGAGGTTTGAACTCACAACCCCTGGCTTACGAGAGCAGTACTCTAGCCACTGAGATATGGAGGCCCGCGAACCCGAATGATAATTATAAATATATATAATTCATATTTATTGTACTTTTAAAAATATAAAATTGAAAGAAACAAACAAAAAAATTCAATTAGCCACCAGTGAGGATCGAACTCACGACCCCTGGTTTACAAGACCAGTGCTCTATCCACTGAGCTATGATGGCTCGCCCTTGTATCTGACTATCACATACGAATATTATTTTTATATATGATTCTCATGAAAATTTTGAATTAGAGGAAAACAAAAAAATATTTAGACATCAGTGAGGTTTGAACTCACGACCCCTTGTTTACGAGACCAGTGTTCTAGCCACTGAGCTATGGTGGCTCGCGAACCAGAATGATAATTATAAACATACATAATTCATATTTATTGCACTTTTAAAAATATAAAATTGAAAGAAACAAACCAAAATATTCAATTAGCCACCAGTGAGGATCGAACTCACGACCCCTGGTTTACAAGACCAGTGCTCTATACACTGAGCTATGATGGCTCGCTCTTGTATCTGACTATCACATACGAATATTATTCTTAAATATGATTCTCATGAAATTTGAAATTAGAGGAAAACAAAAATTTATTTAGCCCCCCAGAGAGGTTTGAACTCACGACCCCTGATTTACGAGACCAGTGCTCTATCCACTGAGCTATGATGGTTCGCTCTTGTTCCTGACTATCACATACGAATAATATTCTTATATATGATTCTCATGAAAATTTAAATTCGAGAAAACCAAAAAAATATTTAGCCATCAGTGAGGTTTGAACTCACGAACTCTTTTACGAGACCAGCGCTCTAGCCACTGAGCTAAGGTGGCTCGCGAATCAGAATGATAATAATAAACATACATAATTCATATTTATTGTACTCTTAAAATATAAAATTGAAAGAAACAAACAAAAGTATTCAATTAGCCACCAGTGAGGATCGAACTCACGACCCCTGGTTTACGAGACAAGTGCTCTAGCCTCTGAGCTATAGTGGCTCGCGTACCAGAATGATAATTATAATCATACATAATTCACATTTATTGTACTTTTAAAAATATAAAATTGAAAGAAACAAACAAATATATTCAATTAGCCACCAGTGAGGATCGAACGCACGACCCCTGGTTTACAAACCAGTGCTCAAGCCACTGAGATATGATGGCTCGCTCTTGTACCTGACTATCACATACGAATATTATTCTTAAATATGATTCTCATGAAAATTTAAAATTAGAGGAAAACAAAAAAGTACTTAGCCCCCAGTGAGGTTTGAACACACGACCCCTGGTTTTCGGGACTAATGCTCCAGCTACTGAGCTATGGTTGCTCGCATATCAGAATGATAATCATAAACAAACATAATTCATATTCATTGAATTCTTAAAAATATAAAATTGAAAGAAACAAGCAAAAATATTCAATTAGCGATCCACCAGTGAGAAACGAACTCACGACCCCTGGTTTGCAAGACCAGTGCTCTATCCACTGAGTTTTGATGTCGTGTTCTTGTTCCTGACTATCAACTACGAATATTATTCTTATATATGATTCACATGAAAATTTAAAATTAGAGGAAAACAAAAATTATTTATCCACCAGTAAGTTTTGAACTCACGACTCGTGGTATACGAGATCATTGCTCAAGCCAATGAGCTATGGAGGCACGCGAATAAGAATGAAAATCATAAACATACATAATTCATTTTTATTGTACTTTTAAAAATATAAAATTGAACGGAACAAACCTAAATATTCAATTAGACACCAGTGAGGATCGAATTCACGACCCTTGAATTACAAGACCATCATTGAGGTTTGAACTCACGACCCCTGGCTTACGAGAGCAGTACTCTTGCCACTGAGATATGGAGGCCCGCGAACCAAAATGATAATTATAAACATACATAATTCATTTTTATTGTACTTTTAAAAATATAAAATCGAAAGGAACAAACAAAAATATTCAATTAACCACCAGTGATGATCGAACTCACTTCCCCTGGTTTACGAGACCAGTGCTCTATCCACTGAGCTATGGTGGCTCGCGTAGAAGAAGAAGAATCATAAACATACATAATTCATATTTATTGTACTTTTAAAAATATAAAATTGAAAGAAACAAACCAAAATATTAAATTAGCCACCAGTGAGGAACGAACTCACGACCCCTGGTTTACAAGACCAGTGCTCTATCCACTGAGTTTGATGTCTTGTTCTTGTTCCTAACTATCACCTACGAATATTATTCTTATATATGTTTCTCAAGAAAATTTGAAATTAGAGGAAAACCAAAATTTATTTAGCCCCCCGTGAGATTTGAACTCACGATCCTTGGTTTACGAGACCAGTGCTCTAGCCACTGAGCTATGATGGTTCGCTCTTGTTCCTGACTATCACATACGAATAATATTCTAATATATGATTCTCATGAAAATTTAAAATTCGAGAAAACCAAAAAAATATTTAGCCATCAGCGAGGTTTGAACTCACGAACCAGTTTACGAGACCAGTACTCTAGCCACTGAGCTATGCTGGCTCGCGAATCAGAATGATAATCATAAACATACATAATTCATATTTATTGTACTCTTAAAATATAAAATTTAAAGAAACAAACAAAAGTATTCAATTAGCCACCAGTGAGGATCGAACTCACGACCCCTGGTTTACGAGACCAGTGCTCTAGCCACTGAGCTATAGTAGCTCGCGTATCAGAATGATAATTATAAACATACATAATTCACATTTATTGTACTTTTAAAAATATAAAATTGAAAGGAACAAACAAATATATTCAATTAGCCACCAGTGAGGATCGAACTCACGACCCCTGGTTTACGAGACCAGTGCTCTAGCCACTGAGCTATGGTGGCTCGCGAACTAGAATGATGATTATAAACACACATAATTCATATTTATTGTACTTTTTAAAAAATAATATTGAAAGAAACAAACCAAAATATTCAATTAGCCACCATTGAGAATCGAACTCACGACCCCTGGTTTACAAAACCAGTGCTCTATCCGCTGAGCTATTATGGCTCGCTCTTATACAAACTACTACTAATCATAACTTATACTAATAATAAACTTATACTAAAAAATTAACTTATACTAATCATAAACAAACATAATTCATATTCATTGTATTCTTAAAAATATAAAATTGAAAGAAACAAGCAAAAATATTCAATTAGCGATCCACCAGTGAGGAACGAACTCACGACCCCTGGTTTGCAAAACCAGAGCTCTATCCACTGAGTTTTGATGTCGTGTTCTAGTTCCTGGCTATCACCTACGAATATTATTCTTATATATGATTCACATGAAAATTTAAAATTAGAGGAAAACAAAAATTATTTATCCACCAGTAAGTTTTGAACTCACGACTCGTGGTATACGAGACCATTGCTTAAGCCAATGAGCTATGGAGGCACGCGAATAAGAATGAAAATCATAAACATTCATAATTCATTTTTATTGTACTTTTAAAAATATAAAATTGAACGGAACAAACCAAAATATTCAATTAGACACCAGTGAGGATCGAATTCACGACCCTTGGATTACAAGACCACCATTGAGGTTTGAACTCACGACCCCTGGCTTACGAGAGCAGTACTCTTGCTACTGAGATATGGAGGCCCGCGAACCAGAATGATAATTATAAACATACATAATTCATATTTAATGTACTTTTAAAAATATAAAATCGAAAGAAACAAACAAAAATATTCAATTAACCACCAGTGATGATCGAACTCACGACCCATGGTTTACGAGACCAGTGCTCTAGCCATTGAGCTATTGTAGCTCGCGAACAAGAATGATAATCATAAAAATACCTAATTCATATATATTGTACTCTTAAAATATAAAATTGAAAGAAACAAACAAAAATATTCAATTAGCCACCAGTGAGGATCGAACTCACGACCCCTGGTTTACAAGACCAGTGCTCTATCCACCGAGTCATGATGGCTCCATTTTGTTCCTGACAATCACATACGAATAGTAATTTTATATATGATTCTCATAAAAATTTAAAATTAGAGGAAAACAAAAAATTATTTAGCCACTAGTGAGGTTTGAACTCACGACCCCTGGTTTTCGAGACCAGTGCTCTAGCCACTGAGTTATGGAGGAACGCGAATAAGAATGAAAATCATAAACATACATAATTCATTTTTATTGTACTTTTAAAAATATAAAATTGAACGGAACAAACCAAAATATTCAATTAGCCACCAGTGAGGATCGAACTCACGACCCCTGGTTTACAAGACCAGTGCTCTATCCACGGAGCTATGATGGCTCGCTCTTGACCCAGACTATCACATACGAATATTATTCTTATATATGATTCTCATGAAAATTTAAAATTAGAGGAAAACAAAAATTTATTTAGCCACCAGTGAGGTTTGAACTCACGACCCCTGGTTTACGAGACCAGTGCTCTAGCCACTGAGCTGGGGAAGCTCGCGAATAAGAATGAAAATCATAAGCATGCATAATTCATTTTTATTGTACTTTTAAAAATATAAAATTGAACGGAACAAACCAAAATATTCAATTAGTCACCAGTGAGGATCGAATTCACGACCCCTGGTTTACAAGACCAGTGCTCTATCCACTGAGCTATGATGGCTCGCTCTTGTATCTGACTATCACATACGAATATTATTTTTATATATGATTCTCATGAAAATTTTGAATTAGAGGAAAACAAAAAAATATTTAGACATCAGTGAGGTTTGAACTCACGACCCCTTGTTTACGAGACCAGTGCTCTAGCCACTGAGCTATGGTGGCTCGCGAACCAGAATGATAATTATAAACATACATAATTCATATTTATTGCACTTTTAAAAATATAAAATTGAAAGAAACATACCAAAATATTCAATTAGCCACCAGTGAGGATCGAACTCACGACCCCTGGTTTACAAGACCAGTGCTCTATACACTGAGCTATGATGGCTCGCTCTTGTATCTGACTATCACATACGAATATTATTCTTAAATATGATTCTCATGAAAATTTGAAATTAGAGGAAAACAAAAATTTATTTAGCCCCCCAGAGAGGTTTGAACTCACGACCCCTGATTTACGAGACCAGTGCTCTATCCACTGAGCTATGATGGTTCGCTCTTGTTCCTGACTATCACATACGAATAATATTCTTATATATGATTCTCATGAAAATTTAAATTCGAGAAAACCAAAAAAATATTTAGCCATCAGTGAGGTTTGAACTCACGAACTCTTTTACGAGACCAGCGCTCTAGCCACTGAGCTAAGGTGGCTCGCGAATCAGAATGATAATAATAAACATACATAATTCATATTTATTGTACTCTTAAAATATAAAATTGAAAGAAACAAACAAAAGTATTCAATTAGCCACCAGTGAGGATCGAACTCACAACCCCTGGTTTACGAGACAAGTGCTCTAGCCTCTGAGCTATAGTGGCTCGCGTATCAGAATGATAATTATAAACATACATAATTCACATTTATTGTACTTTTAAAAATATAAAATTGAAAGAAACAAACAAATATATTCAATTAGCCACCAGTGAGGATCGAACGCACGACCCCTGGTTTACAAACCAGTGCTCAAGCCACTGAGATATGATGGCTCGCTCTTGTACCTGACTATCACATACGAATATTATTCTTAAATATGATTCTCATGAAAATTTAAAATTAGAGGAAAACAAAAAATTATTTAGCCTCTAGTAAGGATCGAACTCACGACCCCTGGTTTAAAAAGACCAGGGCTGTATCCACTGAGCTATGACGGTTTGCTCTTGTTCCTGACTATCACATACGAATATTATTCTTGTATATGATTCTCATGAAAATTAAAAATTAGAGAAAACACAAAATTATTTAGCCACCAGTGAGGTTTGAACACACGACCCCTGGTTTTCGGGACTAATGCTCCAGCTACTGAGCTATGGTTGCTCGCATATCAGAATGATAATCATAAACAAACATAATTCATATTCATTGAATTCTTAAAAATATAAAATTGAAAGAAACAAGCAAAAATATTCAATTAGCGATCCACCAGTGAGAAACGAACTCACGACCCCTGGTTTGCAAGACCAGTGCTCTATCCACTGAGTTTTGATGTCGTGTTCTTGTTCCTGACTATCAACTACGAATATTATTCTTATATATGATTCACATGAAAATTTAATATTAGAGGAGAACAAAAATTATTTATCCACCAGTAAGTTTTGAACTCACGACTCGTGGTATACGAGATCATTGCTCAAGCCAATGAGCTATGGAGGCACGCGAATAAGAATGAAAATCATAAACATACATAATTCATTTTTATTGTACTTTTAAAAATATAAAATTGAACGGAACAAACCTAAATATTCAATTAGACACCAGTGAGGATCGAATTCACGACCCTTGAATTACAAGACCATCATTGAGGTTTGAACTCACGACCCCTGGCTTACGAGAGCAGTACTCTTGCCACTGAGATATGGAGGCCCGCGAACCAGAATGATAATTATAAACATACATAATTCATTTTTATTGTACTTTTAAAAATATAAAATCGAAAGGAACAAACAGAAATATTCAATTAACCACCAGTGATGATCGAACTCACTTCCCCTGGTTTACGAAACCAGTGCTCTATCCACTGAGCTATGGTGGCTCGCGTAGAAGAAGAAGAATCATAAACATACATAATTCATATTTATTGTACTTTTAATATAAAATTGAAAGAAACAAACCAAAATATTAAATTAGCCACCAGTGAGGAACGAACTCACGACCCCTGGTTTACAAGACCAGTGCTCTAGCCACTGAGCTATGATGGTTCGCTCTTGTTCCTGACTATCACATACGAATAATATTCTTATATATGATTCTCATGAAAATTTAAAATTAGAGGAAAACAAAAAATTATTTAGCCACCAGTAAGGTTTGAACTCACGACCCGTGGGATTCGAGACCAGTATGCGATGGTGGCTCAATAATCGAATTGATAATCATAAACATATATAATTCATATTTATTGTACTCTTAAAAATATAAAATTGAAAGAAACAAACAAATATATTCAATTAGCCACTAGTGAGGATCGAACTCACGACCGCTGATTTACAAGACCAGTGCTCCATACACTGACCTATGATTTCTCGATCTTATACCTGACTATCACATACGAATATTATTCTTATATATGATTCTCATGAAAATTTAAAATTAGAGGAAAACAAAAAATTATTTAGCCTCTAGTAAGGATCGAACTCACGACCCCTGGTTTAAAAAGACCAGGGCTGTATCCACTGAGCTATGACGGTTTGCTCTTGTTCCTGACTATCACATACGAATATTATTCTTGTATATGATTCTCATGAAAATTAAAAATTAGAGAAAACACAAAATTATTTAGCCACCAGTGAGGCTTGAACTCACGACCCCTGGTTTACGAGACCAGTGCTCTAGCCACTGAGCTATGGAGGCTCGCGTATCAGATTGATAATCATTAACATACATAATCCATATTTATTGTACTCTTAAAAATATAAAATTGAAAGAAACAAACAAATATATTCAATTAGCCACCAGTGAGAATCGACCTCACAACCCCTGGTTTACAAGACCAGTGCTCTATCCACTAAGCTATGATGGCTCGCTCTTGTACTTGACTATCACATACGAATATTATTCTAATATATGATTCTCATGGAAATTTAAAATTAGAGGACAACAAAAATTTATTTAGCCACCAGTGAGGTTTGAACTCACAACCCCTGGTTTACGAGTCCAGTGCTTCAGCCACTGCGCTATTGTGGCTCACGAACCAGAATGATAATCATAAACATACATAATTCATATTTATTTTACTCTTAAAAATATAAAACTGAAAGAAACATATCAAAATATTCAATTAGCCACCAGAGAGGATCGAACTCGCGACCACTGGTTTACGAGACCAGTGCTCTAGCCACTGAGCTATGGTGCCTCGCGAACCTGAATGATAATTATAAACATATATAATTCATATTTATTGTACTTTTAAAAATATAAAATTGAAAGAAACAAACCATAATATTCAATTAGCCACCATTGAGAATCGAGCTCACGACCCGTGGTTTACAAAACCAGTGCTCTATCCACTGAGATATGATGGCTCGCTTTTGTAATTGACTATCACATACGAATATTATTCTTATATATGATTCTCATGAAAATTTAAAATTAGAGGAAAACATTTAGCCCCCAGAGAGATTTGATCTCACGACCCATGGTTTACGAGACCAGTGCTCTAGCCACTGAGCTATGGAGGCCCGCGTATTAGATTGATAATCATAAACATACATAATCCATATTTTTTGTACTCTTAAAAATATAAAATTGAACAAAACAAACAAATATATTCAATTAGCCACCAATGTGGATCGAACTCACGACCCTTGGTTTACAAGACCAGTGCTCAAGCCAATGAGCTACGGTGGCTCGCGTATCAGAATGGTAATCATAAACTTACATAATTCATATTTATTGTACTTTTAAAAATATAAAATTGAAAGAAATAAACCAAAATATTCAATCAGCCACCAGTGACGATAGAACGCACGACCCCTGGTTTACAAGACTAGGGCTGTATCCACTGAGCTATGATGGTTCGCTCTTGTTCCTGACTATCACATACGAATATTATTCTTACATATGATTCTCATGAAAATTTAATATTAGAGGAAAACACAAAATTATTTAGCCACTAGTGAGGTTTGAACTCACGACCACTGGTTTACGAGACCAGTGCTCTAGCCACTGAGCTATGGAGGCTCGCGTATCAGATTGATAAATATAAAATTGAAAGAAACAGACAAATATATTCAATTAGCCACCTGTGAGGATCGAACTCACGACCCATGGTTTACAGGACCAGTGCTCTATCCACTGAGTTATGATGGCTTCTTTTTGTTCCTGACTATCACCTACGAATATTATTCTTATATATGATTCTCATGAAAATTTAAAATTAGAGGAAAACACAGAATTATTTAGCCACCAGTAAGGTTTGAACTCACGACCCTTGGTTTACGAAACCAGTGCTCAATCCAATGAGCTATGGTGGCTCGCGTATTAGAATGATAATCATATACATTCATAATTCATATTTATTGTACTCTTAAGAATATAAAATTGAAACAAAAAAAACCCAAATATTCAATTAGCCAGCAGAGAGGATCGAACTCACGATCCCTGGTTTACAAGACCACTGCTCTATCCACTGAGATGGCTCGTTTTTGTACCTGACTATCACATACGAGTACTATTCTTATATATGATCTCTCGAAAATTTAAAATTAGAGGAAAACAAAAAATTATCTAGCCACCAGCGAGGTTTGGACTCACGATTCCTGGTTTACGAGACCAGTGCTCTAGTCACTGAGCTATGGTAGCTCTCGAACCAGAATGATTATCATAAACATACATAATTCATATTTATTGTACTCTTAAAAATATAAAATTGAAAGAAACAAATAATATTCAATTAACCACCATTGAGAATCGAACTCACGACCCCTGGTTTACTTGTCCAGTGCTCTATCTACTGAGCTATGATGGCTCGCTCTTGTATCTATCACATACTTGACTATCACATACTTGACTATCACATACGAATATCTTGACTATCACATACGAATATTATTCTTAAATATGACAGTTTGTCATGAAAATCATATATAAGAATAATATTCGTATGTGATAGTCAGGAACAAGAACATGCCATCATAGCGCTGCGGATATTGCACTGGTCTTAGAAACCAGGGGTCGTGAGTTCGATCCTCACCTTTAGCTAATGGAATATTTTTGTTTGTTTCTTTCAATTTTATATTTTTAAGAGTACAATAAATATGAATTATGTATGTTTATGATTATCATTGTAGCACGCGTGCAACCATAGCTCAGTAGTTAGAGCACTGGTCCCGTAAATCAAGGGTCGTGAGTTCAAACCTCTCTGGTGGCTAAATAATTTTTTGTTTTCCTCTAATTTTTAATTTTCATGAGAATCATATATAAGAATAATATTCGTATGTGATTGTCAGGTACAAGGGCGAGCCATCTTAGCTCAGTGGATAGAGCACAGGTATTGTAAACCAGGGGTCGTGAGTTCGATTCTCACTGGTGGCTAATTGAATATTTTGGTTTGTTTCTTTCAATTTTATATTTTTAAAAGTACAATAAATATGAATTATGTATGTTTATGATTATCATTCTGGTTCGCGCGCTCAGTGGCCCGAGCACTTTTGACGTAAGCCAGGGGTCGTGAGTTCAAACCTCAATGGTGGTCTTGTAAATAATGGGTCGTGAATTCGCTCCTCAATGGTGGCTAATTGAATATTTTTTCTGTGTCTTTCAATTTTATATTTTTAAGAGTACAATAAATACGAATTATGTATGTTTATAATTGTCATCCTGTTTTGCGAGCCACTATAGCTCAGTTGCTAGAGCACTGGTCTCGTAAGCCAAGGGTCGTGAGTTCAAACCTCAATGGTGGTCTTGTAAACCAAGGGCCGTGAGTTCCTTCCTCAATGGTGGCTAATTGAATATTTTTTGTGTCTTTCAATTTTATATTTTTAAGAGTACAATAAATATGAATTATGTATGTTTATGATTATCATTCTGATGTGCGAGCCACCATAGCTCAGTGGCTAGAGAACTGGTCCCGTAAACCAGGAGCCCTGTGTTCGATCCTCAATGGTGGCTAATTGAATACTTTTTGTTTCATTCAATTTTATATTTTTAAGAGTACAATAAATATGAATTATGTATGTTTATGATTATCATTCTGATTCGCGAGCCACCAGGCACTGGTCTCGTAAACCAGGGATCGGGAGTTCAAACTTCACTGATGACTAAATAATGTTTTGTTTTTATATAAATTTAAATTTGCATGAGAATCATATATAAGAATAATATTCGTATGTGTTAGTCAGGAACAAGAGCGAAACATTAATGCTCAGTGAATAGAGCACTGGTCTTGTAAACCAGGGGTCGTAAGTTCGATCCTCACAGGTGGCTAAAAGAATATTTTAGTTTGTTTCTTTCAATTTTATATTTTTAAGAGTACCAATAATATGAATTATGTATGTTTATGATTATCAGTCTGGTTCGCGCGCTACAATAGCTCATTGACTAGAGCACTGGTCTCGTAAACAAGGGGTCGTTAGTTCAAACCTCACCGGTGGCTAAATAATTTGTTGTTTTCCTCTTATTTTAAATTTTCATGAGAATCATACATAAGAATAATATTCGTATGTGATATTCAGGAACAAGTGCGAGCCATCATAGCTCAGTGGATTGAGCACTGTACTTCTAAACCAGGTGTCGTGAGTTCGATCCTCCCTGGTGGCTAATTGAATATTTTTGTTTGTTTCTTTCAATTTTTTATTTTTAAGAGTACAATAAATATGAATTATATATGTTTATGATTATCATTCTGATTCTCGAGCCACCATAGCTCATTGGCTTGAGGACTGGTCTCGTATACCAGGGGTCGTGAGTTCAAACCTTACTGGTGGCTAAATAATTTGTTGTTTTCCTCTAACTTTAAATTTTCATGAGAATCATATATAAGAATATTATTCGTATGTGATAGTGAAGAACAAGAGCGAACCATCGTAGCTCAGTGGATAGAGCACTGGTCTTGTAAACCAGGGGTCGTGAGTTCGATCCTCACTGGTGGCTAATTGAATATTTGGTTTGTTTCTTTCAATTTTATAATTTTAAAAGTACAATAAATATGAATTATATATGTTTATGATTATCATTCTGATACGCGAGCCACCATGGCTCAGTGGCTAGAGCACTGGTCTCGTAAACCAGGGGTCGTGAGTTCGATCCTAACTGGTGGCTAATTGAATATTTTTGTTTGTTTCTTTCAATTTTATATTTTTAAGAGTACATTAAATATGAATTATATATGTTTATGATTATCATTCTGATTCTCGAGCCACCATAGCTCTTTGGCTTGAGCACTGGTCTCGTATACCAGGGGTCGTGAGTTCAAACATTACTGGTGGCTAAATAATTTGTTGTTTTCCTCTAACTTTAAATTTTCATGAGAATCATATATAAGAATATTATTCGTATGTGATAGTCAAGAGAAAGAGCGAACCATCATAGCTCAGTGGATAGAGCACTGGTCTTGTAAACCAGGGGTCGTGAGTTCGATCCTCACTGGTGGCTAATTGAATAATTGGGTTTGTTTCTCTCAATTTTATATTTTTAAAAGTACAATAAATATGAATTATGTATGTTTATAATTATCATTCTGGTTCGCGAGCAACCATAGCTCAGTGGCTGGAGCACTGGTCTGTAAACCAGTGTTCGTTAGTTCAAACCTCACTGGTGGCTAAGTAATTTTTTATTTTCCTCTGATTTTAAATTTTCATGTGAATCATATATAAGAATAATATTCGTATGTGATAGTCAGGAACAAGGGCGAGCTATCATAACTCAGTGGATAGAGCACTGGTCTTGTAAACGAGGGGTCGTGAGTTCGATCCTCACTGGTGGCTAATTGAATATGTTTGTTTCTTTCAATTTTATATTTTTAAGAGTACAATAAATATTAATTATGTATGTTTATGATTATCAATCTGTTACGCGAGCCACCATAGCTCGGGGCTAGAGGACTGGTCTCATAAATTAGGGGTCGTGAGTTCAAACCTCACTGGTGGCTAAATAATTTTTTGTTTTCCTCTAATTTTAAATTTTCATGAGAATCATATATAAGAATAATATTCGTATGTGATTGTAAGGAACGAGAGCGAGCCATCATAGCGCAGTGGATAGAGCGCTGGTCTTGTAAACCAGGGTTCGTGAGTTCAATCCTCCCTGGTGGCTAATAGAATATTTTTGTTTGTTTCTTTCAATTTTATATTTTTAAGAGTACAAAAAATGTGAATTATCGTACAAAAATTGTGATTATCTTTCTGATACTCGAGCCACCATAGCTCAGTGGCTAGAGCACTGGTCTCGTAAACCAGGGGTTGTGTGTTCAAACCTCACTGGTGGCTAAATAATTTTTTGTTTTCATGAGAATCATATATAAGAATAATATTCGTATATGATAGTCAGGAACAAGAGCGCGCCATCATAGCTCTGTGGCTAGAGCACTGGTTTCGTAAACCAGGGGTCGTGAGTTCAAATCTCACTGGTGGCTAAATAATTTTTTTTTTCCTCCAATTCGATCCTGACATTTTGATAAAAAAATATTTTTAATTACTTTGATTTTCAATTTTATATCTTAAAGAGAATTATAAATAAAACATATGTTTAAGAATTATGATTCTCTTGCTGGCTATTCTTTTTCAGCCAAAAAAATTGAAATATAATGTTATAATTAACAAATTTGTATCAAAAAATTGAAAAAAAAATGGTAATATATAGTGATCGGAGATGAAATATTGTTTCACATACCGAAATTTTAATATAAAGGAGACACAATGTTCTAAAATTGTCTAAAAATCGATTTTCTGTTTTATTAGCTGAAATTTTAATTGTAACATTTTTAAATAAGTAGATGAAATTTGAAATATTTATCTTCATAATTTAAGAAGTTATTAAAATTTTCTGCACGATAATACAATAGAAACAATTCTCAAATGAAAACTTTAATTTCGTTTTCAGCCATGTTCATTTTTGCCGACATTCATATTTTTAAATTGCCAAGGCCTTTTTCGTAATTAAGATAGAAGTTTTAAATTTCTGTACATGTTTTTCATTATATATTTGGCAAAATTGTACATGGAATGAACATTAAGATTTGTAGTCATTCTTTTTTAAATGTTTAAATTTCTTCCTTTTTTTTCACTATACATTGTAATGAAAAAATTGTAGCAAATGTAACACCTCCAGAAGCTTCTAAAAATCCATGAAAAATTCTGTGTATTTTACTCCAAGGAAGGTATAAGAAAAATTTGGAGCAAAAATATGAACACTTGAAAAAAAATCTGTAGTGTGCAGCTTATGACTTTCCCTGCAGACTTATATCCACGTTCTCTTTATTTTACTAAATTTAATTCACTTTTAATTTAATTTTCGTTACTGGACTTATTTTCACAGGTGGCGTAGAGAAAATACGGAAAAACTTAAATATCTCGCGAACGGCTAGTCCTAGTGTAATGAGGTTGATCTCATTCTTTTCTTCGTTAGAAATTACGTATTAAACAAGCATTTAATGGATATATTTGATCATACGTAGTTTTTTATTTTAGATTTGGCGATTTTTGAGGACCATTTTGCAAAAAAAGGCAGGTTATTTTTTTCCAAATCGTACCAAAATCTAATCAGCACTAGGGTCACCCAATAGTGACTTATCTACCAAATTTTGTGAAATTCGGTCCATTAGTTTTTCAGCTAGAGTGGATACAAACTTTTGCGGGCCATTTCGCAAAAAAAAAGCGGGTTCTTTTAATCCGAATCGTACCCAAAACTAATCAGCACCAGATTTGCCCACAAGTGTCCACCAAGTGCCCAGCACAAGATTTGCCCACCTTCTAAATTTCATGAAATTCGGTCCATTAGTTTTTTAGTTAGAGTGGATACAAAATCTGCACAGATAGACAGACACACAGACACACCTGCACACAGACAGACGTCAAGCTAAAAATGGTTTTTTCGTATTCTAGAGGTCTCCAAACGTGTAGATCCGTCGAAAACTCGAGTTACGATTTTCGGCATGATTCCAATACTTTCCCTATAGATTACCATGTATTGCAGGGAAAGTTATTAGGAATTTTAAAATGAAGAAACTATTTAAAATTATTATTATAAATTATTATTAAAATTATTATTATAAATTTATTATTAAAATTATTATTATAAATTTATTATTAAAATTATTATTATTATTATTATTATTATAACATTTTGCTAACGAAATTTTTATTTTAATTAAACTTGTAGTTCAATGCGATATTTTTTGTCAAATTTTGTTCGTAATTTAATATCAAAATATATAAAAAATTCCACAATTTTCCTCATAATGCTTAAATTAAAAAAAAGTTACTGTGTCCCATTAAGAGAACTATAAAATAGCATTTTGATATTCGGAATTATTATTGAGTGTGTAGATGTCATATTTAGTGACCACTAACCAGTTCATCCTCGCGAATCATAGAGGGGAAATGGCAAGTGTAAAATATTAATGTATGAGAAAAACGAGTGGTGCCTCACCCACCAGATATTTCGGTTGGAAAGCTTTTCTAATGCAATTCACGCTACCCCAGATTGTGTGTCAGTACCTGATACGTAATGTCAGACCGAGGCTATAAAAAGGCGTCCAACGATAGCGAGTTGAGAATGCAAAACATCGGGTGAAGGTCGGACAAAACACTTTCGCGACATTTACAGGAGGAAAGGTTGTCGAAAATGATAAATCCAGCAATGAAAGTATTTGCTTATATGGGCTGTTGACGACTTTAATAGTTTTCTGAGAAATAATATGTTCACTTACTTTACGATTCTAGAGGCCTTGTTTGTCTCAAGGTAGGCTGTCATAGATGAAAGAAATCAGAGTACTTTCTGAATTTATTGTTTATCTTTCATGTCGCAAGTTGTAAATAATTGTAAAATTTTATTTATTGCTGTTGATATTTTCTCGTACTGTAGTGAAAGCATTATTTTAAAGAAAGTTTGCGAATTCGTGATTTTGGCGGAGAAGAACGTTTTAAAGCCTAAACATTTTTTACTTTCCTTATGTACATAATGTATAACAAAAGTATTGTGACGGAAATTCGAATTCGAGTTTTCGACGGGAGAGCACGTTTCAAGCATCCCTGATCACGAATCAAACATTTTGAGGTGATGTCTGTGTGTGTGTGTGTGTGTGTGTGTGTGTGTGTGCGTGTATGTGTGTGTGTGAGCGTGTATGTGTGTGTGCGCGCGTCAGTGATACTGTGGAGGCGATATCTCACGAACAAATGAAGCGATTCGAATGAAATTTGGTACAAAAATCACAATCCGTAAATACTGGAAACCTATTGTTTTCAAACGTAATCGAATGTTCAGAACCCCCCAAAATTTTCGAGTGACATTTTGAAAAAATCATCAAAAAATCAAAAC
The DNA here is from genome assembly GCA_951213105.1 of Amaurobius ferox. NCBI lineage: Eukaryota > Metazoa > Arthropoda > Arachnida > Araneae > Amaurobiidae > Amaurobius > Amaurobius ferox. The sequence goes on from OX578146.1 coordinate 47,591,334, forward strand.
CTTTAATAAAGTTATACAAATAAACATTTCTTATGTAATTTTTCCTTAGAAAACGATTGACATAAACTTTAGAACGCTAGCATGAAACGTTCTCGAGTTATTGCACATTTTTTCAAATAAATTTATAAAAAAGCCCCATAAATGAAAAAAAAATATTAACTGTTAAGAAACATATTCACTCTTCATATGTAATATAATGCGATGAATTTGGTGCCATCATTCTTATGGATCTAACTCGTTCCATTCACTAGAAAAGATACTTTGAGTAATACTTTTGTATTTGAACGCCAATAGTCATTTATCTGCTGTAAGAATAACTTATTTCTCCATCCATAACGCTTGGAGAGAATTTAACGACGAATTTAGCGGAATGTCGCCAACTTGGCAACATTTTGAAATGTAGCCAAATTAACGAAAATCTCGCCAAATGGATAAAAATGACGCTAAATCAATGAAAATGACGGCTAATTTTAGAAAATTCAATATCTTGGAAAGAATATAGGTATCTACTATAATAATAATTTTTTTTTAACTGTAAAAGTAGTAAATTCATTGCATTATATAAGGAAAGTCATGTGGTGCCCACATCAGATTTTTTTATTTTGCTTTTATTTTGCTTTTCTTGGGAGAATAGATAAGCTTACCAAATAATGATTTGACGGGTTATATGATCTCTATCTCCCGAAGGTATATTTATTTAACATCTAGAAACTGTCACTTTTATATCAAAACTACAATTGAGAAGTACAAAAATACAAAGAAGCACAAAGAAAGATGAAGGTTCAAAGAATGCTAAAAATACAAGGTTTATTATTTAGAATGATACAGAGCAAAATACACAATTTAACATCGTATCATTCTAAATAAACATCGATTTTAAACACTATTAACATCCTTCTTTCTGTGATGATGAATAAATATGAAATTAATAAAGAATAACTATTATAATATTACTTAATAAATTAAGCAGAATGCATCAAATAGTCTTAGAATCAAGTCTGGAAAAAAGTCCAATTCGTTTCCTTGAAGAAAGATCACACGAGTGTTTATTTATTCTGAGTAAATTTGATATTTAATGATTTCTTTATCCAATTCTGAAAGTTTATTATAGTTGGTTTCTTTATGTGGTGGGAATTTATTAGTGGACAATCAAAATGAAAGTGTATTGGATTGCCTTCACCTGTGTTTTAAATGCAATTTGAAGAGGTTTCAGTTTGTGCACAAATGAGGGGAAAAGACCTTGATTAGTTAGAAACCGGGTAAAATATGGAGTACAAAAAGTAAAGAATCTGATGTGGGCAGCACATGACTTTCCCTGCAGACTTATATACACATTCTCTTATTTTAATTAAATTTAATTCCCTATTAATTCAATTTTCGTTCTCATTTGGTAACTGGACTCATTTTCAAAGGTGGCGTAGAGAAAAAAATACAAAAACAAAAATATCTCGAGAACGGCTAGTCCTAGTGTAATAGGGTTGATCTTATTCTTTTCTTCGTTAAAAATTACGTATAAAACAAGCATTTAATAGATACATTTCAGTATACGTAGTTTTTTATTTTGGATTTTGTCGACTTTTGCGGGCCATTTGTAAGAAAAGGCAGGTTATTTTTTCCGAATCGTACTAAAATCTAATCAGCACCAGGATGACCCACAAGCGACGTATCTACCAAATTTTGTGAAATTCGGTCTATTAGATTTTCAGCTAGAGTGGATACAAGCTTTTGCGGGCCATTTCGCAAGAAAAGGCGGGTTCTTTTACCCCGAATCGTATCCAAAACGAATCAGCGTCAGATTCGCCCACAAGTGACTTACCTACCAAATTTTATGAAATTCGGTCAATTAATTTTTTAGTTAGAGTGGATACAAAATATGCACAGACAGACAGACAAACACATAGACACACAGACAGACACACACACACACACACAGACGTCACGCTAAATTTGTTTTTTCGTATTCTAGAGGTCTCGAAACGTGTAAATCCGTCGAAAACTCGAGTTGTGATTTTCGACATGATTCCAACACCTTCCCTATACATTACCATGTATTGCAGGGAAAGTAAAATGTATGGAGTACAAAAAGTAAAGATGAAGTACAAAAGTTGATATTGATTAAAGGTAATAAGGAGTAAGGGAACCTTCCATTTTTTTGCCTGTTGCTAATTTATTTGCCATTCTTTTCTGGATTCTTGTCTGAGATAATTTTCAAGTGGTATGTAGGGTAATGAATCTTTTCTTCTCTTGTATATTAATATTATTCGCCACAGTGTATGCAGAGAATTTGCTGATCCGTCACCTATGGCGCCTGCATGGGCTTTTATCCAATTGATTCTCATATTTTCATTATATATTAATAAAAGAGGTTTTTTATGTAGAAAATGAATTTAGTTTGGAATGTTTGTTTATAATTGATTGTTAAAATACTAGATTGGCAATACTATATTTCCAGTGTGTACATTTTTGGAAATATGTCCGTATTTATATGTATATGTCTGGATGGTCTGAAAGCCATTTTTCATCCTGGAAGAAGTCAAAAATCCGGCTCCGTTAGATTCTGTCCCGTGGTCGATACTATAATTATACAAAGTTAGCCTGTTAGGTTATCGGGTGGCACACATGCGGGGATTTAACTTTTACGTCTTCGGATGGACTTCTTTGGGATCTGGAAATGCTTTAAAAAAAAAAAAAAAAAAAAAAAAAAACATTTTCTCCACCCCCGAGGGTGAGTTTCGAAAATCTGGCTCTGTTAGGTTTTGACCCATATTACTTTCCTTATATACATGATGTATAAGGAAAGTATTGAGACGGGGAACGAAAATTCGAATTCGAGTTTTCGACGGGAGAACACGTTCCAAGCATCCCTGATCACGAATAGAACATTTTTGAAGTGATAGCTGTGTGTGTGTGTGTGTTTGAAAGTATGTGTGTGTGTGTGTGTGTGTGTGTGTGTGTGTGTGTGTGTGTTTGTGTGTCAGTGAGTCTGTGGAGACGAAAACTGGCGAACGAATGGACCGATTCGAACGCAATTTGGTACAAAAATCACAATCCGTAAACACTGTAAGCCTATTGTTTTTATATGCAATGGAATGTCCAGAACCCCCCCCCCTTAAATTTTCGAGTCAAATTTTGAAAAAATCGTCAAAAAATCAAAACCGCTACTAAAATTATGCAAATAGATATTTCATATGTAATTTTTCATTAGAAAACGATTGACATAAATTATAGAGCGCTAACATGAACCGTTCTCGAGATATTGCACATTTTTCAAAAAAATTATCAAAGCGTCATATAAAATAAAAAAAAATATTTCCTATTGAGAAACATGTTCACTTTTCATATGCAATACCATGCGATAAATTTGGTGACATCATTCTCGTGGATATAGCTCGTTCCATTCATGAAAAAAGATACTTTGAGTAATACTTTTGTATTTGAACTCCAATAGTCATTTATCTGCTGTAAGAATAACTTATTTCTTCGTCCATTACGCTTGGCGAAATTTTGGCGACGAATTTGGTGGAATATCGCCAACTTGGCGACTTTTTTAAATGTTGCTAAATTAACGAAAAACTCGCCAAATGGATAAAAATGACAATGAATCAATGACGACTCATTGACGAAAATTCAATATCTTGGAAAGAATATATATAAAAATAATCTTTTTTTTTTTTTTGCTGTAAAAGTAGTAAATTCATTGCATTATATAAGGAAAGTCATGTGTTGCCCTCATCAGATTTTTTAATACTATAATTGTGCAACATTTCAACCTTCTGGGTCACCTGGAGGGTTTCAGGTCTGGAAAGCCAATAAATTGCGAGAAAAAGAAACACAATTTTCAATGTCCTTCCATACACAACAGTGCCGGACGAAAATGTAGACAATAGATTTTAATCACACACAAAATTGAACCAAATTGAGGATGTAGGCAGATTCAATTCAGAGCAATATTATATAAATATTATCATTCTCCAAAATTGATATTATGCAAAATTGTCGAGAGGAAATGCGGGTGTAGGCAGATGAAAGAGTTTCGACAATTTTACATGATATCTGTTTTAGATATAATGAAAATATTTATATGTGAAAGACACTCCCAATGCCGATGCCAGCATCCATGAACAAATTTTGCGCTTATTATGCGGTCGTCACCATGTAATAGCCCATATATGCAATAGCAGCAAGAAACGTGCTGTAAGTCACAATATTTGATAGCTTCTATAGGAACTGACAATTGCAGTACGTTTACAATTCAGCTCAGATCACAGAAAGCTGTAAAGGCAAAGTTCATAAAACACAAAATCGGCCTATAAGGAGTATTCTCCAAAATATGGAAGACACTTTTATTGCAGATACCAGTATCCATAGACCGGTTTCGCTCTCATTATGTGCTTGTCAACATAGAATAGCCAATATATGAAATAGCGGCAAGGAACATAATATAAGCCGCATTTTACAATTTAGCTCAGGCCACACGAAGCTGTAGCTGCAAAGGCAAAGTTTATAAAATACAAAATCCGCCTGTAAGGGGCCCACCGTGTGGCATATAGCAAGTTTCTTGCTGCCATTGCAGATATCAGAGCCATTCCATGTTGAAGAGCGCATAATATGTGTCAAACTGGTCCATCAATGCTGGTATCTGCAATGGGATATCTTCCCTATTTTTGAGAACGTCTCTTATAAGTGGATTCTGCGTTTTATGAAGATTTATATAGGTAAGTTTTATGTTTTATGAAGATTTATATAATAGAAGATTAATATAGTAAGTTTATGAAGATTTATATAGTAGTAATTTATATAGTTTTAAACAGAATCTTTAAATTGGCATTCTAAAAGAGCAAATAGTGGTTAATACTTTATCGCGTTGTACCTTTATCGTGTTGTACTCATATAATTGATTTAGGTTGTTGTTGTTGAGACCCAGACCGTCCGACCTACCAGGAAAGATGTAGGGTAACCGTTTGGACAGCCGGGAAGTGCCACCCAATTTAGACCGGAACCCAGTGGGGGAGGCTTCCACAGGGACCGTACCCTCCTTCCCCTACCACCAACCTCTCGGAAGGACTTACGGACCCACATATTTAACGTGATCATACTCCGCATGAACACGTCGGCAGTTGTGGCAGCGTGCAAATCCAGCGCGCAAACTACCGAGCTACCGCGCAAGAAAAGTGCCAACAGCACGCGGTGTTCCCAGATGGTCACCCACCCAAGTACTAACCTTATTGATTTGGGTGTCACTTTCGATGGTACATTTAACTTTCAGAGTCATATAGACAATACTATTAAAAGAGCATACCAAAGACGTGGTTTCACCCTAAGACGATCTCGTGCTTTTGCCAGGTCTGATACTATTATTTGTATCTTTAATACCCTTGTTAGGCCAATATTGGAATATTGGGCAATGATCTGGGACCCTGTTTACGATCTGCATTCTCAACGAATAGAAATTGTGCAAAATAAACTGTTACGTACTATGGATTACATATTGTCTGGCTATTGTCCTTATGATATGCATATGAGTAAACTCAGACGGAAATGTAGTTTAATGTCTCTTAAAAAAGGAAGAAAATGGTCCTGCTTTTTGTTTTATTATAAAGTTTTAAATAACACTATTGATTGCCCTATCTTACTTTCTTGTCTGAAATTTCATATACCTGTTAATAATACAAGGAAAAAAACTTTGTTTCACAGTCCTACTAACACAACTACCTTAAATGTTATTCTATCTATAAATTTGTTGATCTATATACGAGTAATACCTATTGTACTGATATTGATATATTTAATTTGACTCCTGTCTGCTTTAAAAAAGCCTGTTTGAATGCCCGTTGACATGCATACGACTTAGTATTATTGTATCTTATATTCTGTTCTTTTTATTTTTGTGTGGCTACTGTAACTGGATTCCATCTGTAGTTGCCACGTAAATTGTATAAAATAAAATAAAATAGATAAAATAAAATACTGACATCAAATTGCGAGGACAGGCAATATAACAAAGATGTACTGCAGAAATTAATGACAGCGGGATTAAAACTCACCTAAGATTTTATCTGAGATTTAAATGCGAGTCCAGAAGATTTATCCCCAACAATATTTCCTTTAACAAAAGAAATTCTCTGTTACAAAACTCTCCCTTTCAAAACTCTTTCAGAGAGAGACCTCGTTGTTAATCAAGTTTTCATTCTCTATCAGCAGAATGGCTTATTCTTCGTTGGCGCGTAATAATTCTGTTGCCCATCAATTCGTTGGATCATTTTGTTGCCCATTTTATTCAAGGAATCCAAGAGCTCTCTTTTATGATGGCAAAACATAGGTCATTATAAAAGGAAGTTGAATGCCGCAGAATTGACGGCTTCTCGTTGCTCTCCCTACTTAGATAATAGGGAAAGTATTGTGACAGGGTCGAAAATTCGAATTCGAGTTTTCGATGGGAAACGTTTCAAGCATCCCTGAAATTCAATCGAATGTTTTGGGGGTGATGTTTTTATGTGTGTATGTTAGTGTGCGTGTGTTTGATAGTGTGTGTGTCTGTTAGTGTGTGTTAGTGTGCGTGTGTTTGATAGTGTGTGTGTCTGTTAGTGTGTGTTAGTGTGAGTGTGTGTGGGTATGTATCACAAAAGACATTCTGAGTGGGGTGTGTGTATATGTGTGTGTGTGTATGTTAGTATATGTGTACATTAATGTGCGTATATTAGTGTGTATATGTTAGTATATGTGTATATTACTGTGTGTGCATGTGTGTTAATGTGTGTATATGTATATTAGTGGGTGGAGGTGCTTGTGTATGGATGTTAAAGTGTGTGTATGGTCCGTGAGTATGTGTGTATGTTAGTGTGTGTTAGTGTGAGTGTTTGTGGATGTTAGTGGAGGTGTATATGTTAGCGTGTGTGTACGTTTGTGTGTGTGTCTATTAGTGTGTGTGTGTATGTTAGTGTGCGTGTCTATTAGTGTGTGTGTGTATGTATATTAGTAGAGTGTGTGCATGTGTATGTATGTTAAATTATATGTATATTAGTAGGGTGTGTGAGTGTGTATGTATGTCAAAGTGTATCTATGTTACTTTGTGCCCATGAGTTTCTGAATACGATATCTCACGAACGAAGTCTTGCGAAAATAAATTGGTACGATTACAACAATTTGTGAAATATTGGAACCCAATTAATTTTAGACAGATTCTAATGCTCAAAACTCCCCCCCCCCCTCCCCTAATTTTCAAATTTTTGAAAAAATCACTAAAAAGTCAGGACACTCAATAGTCTATACATATAAAACACTTAGACATTTGGTAATTGACCTAAAATTAATTTAATTTAAATAAGCATATGATTTATGTTTTATTAGAGGGCCGTATAATAATTAAACCGAACGTGTCTTGGAATATTATGAGTGCAAGAGCTACACCTTCATTCTGATAATGATTGTGAGACAAACAGAACTAAATACTATGGAATATTAATGTTTGAAAACACACTCCAGAGATTGGGCAGTAAGTTACCAACAAATACTGAGCAAAGACACAAGAGCGCAAATTTACCTTACACCTTTCTGGTAGGTCGGACGGTCTGGGCCTCAACAACAAGAGCACAAATGATCTGTGTGGGTTCAGCTAGTGATGCATAAATAATTGTTTCATATGAAATTTTTCATTAGAAAACGAATTATACAAATTTTAGAATGCTGATATGAGCTATTTTCGAGATAATGCACGATAAATTTTGAATGAATTTTTGAAAAATCCTTTAAAAAATCAGGACCTTCAATAATGATAAATGCGTAATCATATCATACGTACTTTTTCATTGGAAAACAAATGACATAAGCTTTAGAACTGCAACAGAAACCGTTTTCGAGATATTGCACGTTTTGTAAATAAATGTACACAAAAAAATTAATAAGTAGTTAATATTATTCAGCGTTCACTCTCCACATGCAACATTAAGCAAAAAAAAAACCCTTAACTTCATTCACTTGGATCTAGTTCGTTCCATTCACGAAAGAAGATACTTTTCGAAGAACTTTCATATTTTGACGTTTAAGAATTCGTCAATAGTCATTTATATCACGCTCTATTAATTGAATGGCAATTGAATTGTTATGATGATTTTGCACGTTACTATGAATAAGTCATTCTGTTCGAATTAATAAGTTGCCAAAAGCGCCTGATTTCAATCGACGTGGTGTTACTTCAACGCCAAAACCAGTGCGTTGTGGATCTTGCACACCATTATTTACGCTGTGAAAGACGTAAAGTCATGTGACGCTCACATCAAATTTCTTTACTTTCAGTTTCCGATATTTTCCAAGTTTTTCCTGATATGCCGTCTAAATTTCGAAATATCTGGGAAAGTGATAGTAACCGACAGATCCAGTTTCCCCCCTTTTCTGTTGCATCCATCAACAACAATGCATCCATCGCATCAACTCATGTCACGTGCACCGTTATCTGCAGTTCACCGACCTCACGTCAATCAAAAAGCAGGAAGACCGACTGACAGTTGTATCGGGCGGCCTTCACCTGATTGGGAAGCATGTTTGAGATACAAACTCAAACATTAAATCAAACATGTTCTGCACTAAAAAGGCTTGGAAGTGTAAAAGGAATTTAAATAAATCGCGTAAATTGCTGCGAAGGGAGCTTAAAAAGTATAATCTTCACACAGCATGAAACATATGAGCAACAGTATCGACTTGTTTCTAAGGCCTTCTTCTTCAAGAAAAAAGACAGAGCAACTATACCATACACAGTAAAGAGTAGAGAAAGTATACACTGCAATAGAAGTCTAAAATCGGAATTCAAGTTTTTGACGGATTTACACGTTTTGGGGCTCTTGAACAGAGCCCAAATTAACTACTTTTAACGTAATCTCTCTCTCTCTCTCTTTTCTCCCTGTCTTTTTCTCTTTTTTCTCTCTCTCTATTTTCTCGCTCTCTCTTTTTCTCTTTCTCTCTCTCATCTCACCCTCTTTTCTTGTCTCTCTCGCTCTGTCTCACCCTCCTCTCTATATCTCTTTTACCCCTCTTCTCTAGCTCCATACATTTCTTATTTCCCCTTTTCCTCGCACTATAATTCTTATTCCCCATTTCTCGCACGCTATATCTATTATCCGCTTTCTCTAGCTCTTTATCTACTTTATTTCCCTTCTCTCATTCTATCTCATCCTCTTCTCTATATCTCTCCTCACTTTTTCGCTCTACCTCACCCTCTTCTATCTCTTTCTCACCCTTCTCTCGCCTCACTTTTTTGCTCTACCTCACCCTTTTCTATCTCTTCCTCACCCTTCTCTCGCTCTATATCACTATATATCTCTTACCCCGCCCCTCTCTAGCTCTATATATTTCTTATCCATTTTCTCTCACTTCTATATCTCATATACTCTCTCGCTCTATAACTCTCTTATCTCCCCTCTCTCGCTCTATAGCTCTCTTATCTCCCTTCTCGCGCTCTGTAGCTGTCTTATCTCCCTTCTCTCGCTCTATAACTCTCTTATCTCTCTTCTCTGGCTCTATAGCTCACTTACCTCCCTTCTCTCGCTCTATGTCACACTCCTCTATATGTCTCCTCCCATTCTTTCCCTCATATTACCCTCTTATCTCTCTCTCTCTCACTCACTCACTCTCTCTCTCTCTCTCACTCACTCACTCACTCTCTCTCTCTCTCATACACACACACACACCATTTTCTCGTTCTTTTGTGTTTGGGTCAACTTGTGCAATGTATGCATGCATTTTAACTCAAAAATTAACTCACGTTAGTTAAGTCACTTATGCATTCACAGGATGATGATTAAGTTTTGATGAGTCTGGGAAAAGCTCTTTCTCGAAATAGCTCGCAATAATCAACAAATTTCAAATAGAAAAACATCTACTTAAATGTAATGCTTGTTTTATACCTAATTTTAATGGCTAAAGGCAAAAATGTTAGACATGCTCCAATTAATCATAATTACTCCAAATACATATTTTCAAGTCAATCTAATTGTTGTAATAAATTGATTTTGGGGATAAATTGCTTTTGTTTTGCACATTTATTTTATGTTTTTCTTAAATAGATTGCTTCGTAAATATTTCTGGAATATATTTATAAGGATTCTTTTTTTAAATAAATATTGCTCCAATTATCTGATAATCTGCTCCAAAGTAATAATTTTCATTAAAAGTGCTACAAAACTGGTTTGGGGCGCTTCCAATACTGCAAAACAAATACAACTTCTCCCATTACGCTTAGGATAAATTAATTATACTCCGGTTGTTTCCGTTTTTTAGAATTTTATGGAATTTTAGCGATTTGTCATTTCAACTCAATGATTTCAATTATTTTTCCTTTGCATTTCTTTCTGTTTTTTAAAAACATAAAATATTGTCCTGTGTCTAAACTTTTGAGTCGCACTGTATATTTATATCTACATTGCCTTCCAAAAATTAGTCGCAAATCCGCAGTAAAATTAAACAGCAAGTGCGACGTAACTCAGAAAGTTCTGCTTTGATTGACCCCAAATTTCACAAGAAGGTTGTCAATTGAATAATATATTCATCGTGAGTATAATAAAAAAATTAAAGAAATATATTTAGGTATAATTTTTACACTTTATATGCTTACTACATATTTTTTGCATTCGGAAAAAGTTGTATATGCTATACCAAACGTGATCCAGCGAGGCAGAAGGCAATAACTGCCATTCCTATGAAAGGGTAGTTTTCAGCTCTTAGAGAGTAGTTGGAGGGGGTAGGCGGGCAGAGGTATCACTTCCAAGAACATCTGAAATAGTCCTAGCTATGGTTTACTTAGGAAATTTAAGTATGAAGAATTTTCTACAAGAATGCTTATTAGGTGTCTTAGTAATTTTTACTCAGGTGGACATCCGCCATCTCATACGTTTTCCGGCTATATGACGTCATTAAAGATGGCGGCCACTCAATCACAAAACTTCTTATACTTATGTTAATACATGCCTGATTTGCACGGAAATTTCGTCTATATTTTTTATTTACTCTTTATAAGGTGAATGGAAATTTTAAAATGCTTTATTAACTATTTGCTATTTTTCTTTTCCTTTAATTTGTTCCCTTACTGCAAAAAGATTCCTCAATATTTTCAATCAATATGATGTATATGTGAGACCAGAAATAGATCTCACACTTGTTATGGTGAGACAGTTATGTGCCAGTAATTTATTGTGTCTGAAACGTCAAACAATACTCCCAGTTTGAATGACGCCAGTGTTTACAGCACGTGAACCCAAAGGTCAGATAAAACTATAAATTTAGGGGTTGAAGACCCAGACCGTCCGACTCGTCCAGAGGACTAAGAGCAGCTATTTGGACGGCCGGTATAATAAATTTAGGGGTGTCAAAACAAAGGGGATCGAACGAACTCTTAAGAAAATGTGAAGTAATGACATTGGATGGAAAGGCTAACCAATGGAGAAGATGCTTGTGGCGTCGCTGTGAAGACTGCCAATCAAAGCAAAGGGGGAGTGACAGTCCTGAGGCAAAAGAGCCACAACCTGTGACATAAGAACGACGATAGAGATATACGGATGGCTTGGTAAGAAACGGTCGTACAGCACGACGATGAGGTTAACAAAGTAACGGCTCGAAATTAAGAAGCACAAAACTTAGAAAGATGTGTCGAGCACGAGACTTACACAACGACTAGATATGTGGAGAGAACAGACTAAGAGAATGAAATACGTGCGAGTGTTCAAGCCAGCAGTACAATATGATCGTCGATATTACGTGTCGGTAAATAATACTTCGAGTTAATTCCAGAAATATGATCGGCGAAGTACGTGGCGGTGACCAAGCCAAGCCAACCTTGAAGGTATATGTTCCTCAAATTGGATACCAAGTCTTAAGCCATTTTAAGTATTTTTATTAATGGTCTCACATGGTCTCCCTCCGCCGAAATAATAAGATGAATAATTGTTGTAATTGAGTAATAAAGTATTTTATGTTGTCAATAAATGATTTATTGTTAAAGTTAAAATGGTGTAATCAATTTAGTATTATATTGATTAATATTCTTTTACAGAACTCGCACGAAAGATAAATAATTGGAGGGTTAATAGCGCGCGGCACACCTCACAATGTACAATAATAATGAGTTCCACGAATACGAGCAATTTACGGCCATGTTAAGATATTATTATGTTAATAATAATTAAGCTAAACGTTCAACTTTAAGTTTTTTTCTAAAAGTTTTCCACAGTATATTACAACAAATTTGATGCTAATGTTGGAGAAATAAGGTAATGAAGATAATTCCATGAATGAAGTGATATTATATTACCATTAAAATAAAAATTTGCACACAGTGATTATATTACAAACAAATTCAGATGGTATGTGGAAGGTTTTTTTTTTTTTCAAGTTGAATCCAACCCTTTAACACTACTACACTTAGCAAAAACAGCAACAGGGGACGCCATTTTTCCCACAAGTACATGAGTATTTGACACATTTCAGACAATTGCATGCCCAGTAACGCGATTGGTGTATTTCACCGAATCTTGTTTTGGCACCAAACCATCTTATATCACTTTAAAATCAAATTCACGAAGGTCTAAGTGAACAACCATCAGCAAGCACAATGTTGCTGTAATTATGTGTAGAAATAAGATCTCAACAAATATCCCTTAGCATTTTTGCTTGTAGGTGACAAATCTTCAATGCTTGAATTATTTCCATGATGGTACATCCACAATTTGAGTTCATCTAATAATTCAAAGATGAACCTCTCCGTAATAACTATCACTAACTATTTTTCAGCAGATTTGAGGCTCTTTTCTGTCTCATACCAATTTGGGGACTCAAGTTTCCCAAATATGCTTTAAATAAACTATTAGGAGCTGCTGTTTTGGCGCAAGATTTACTAGTGTAATCTACTTTAAATCGTGCATGGATGGCTGGAAGCAAGAACGATATGTCTTGACTCGTTTTGTTCTAAATGCATTACCAGGCAAAATCAAGGCATTACCAGGCAAAATCAAGGCATTACCAGGCAAAATGCATTACCAGGCAAGTCAAATAGAATCGCCAACTCCAGTGAGCACCCACAATTTTTGTACACCAAATCGGTGAAAAGTAGCCCAATGAAACAAAACTAAAACTATTATGAAACTGTTATGAAATGCATAACATGTGTTTATTAATTAATTCCTTCTAAATTTAATATTCGGCAAATTCTAATTTCGCTTCGATTCTAAAACCTGTTCTTAAATATTATTCCAAATTGAGGATGCGCCAATTGTGTTATTTCGACTTGTTGGAATCTCCCCGTCTGTATCGATCACCCTTGATGTTATAATACGGTTCCCGCGTTTTCTACGTTTACCCGGATTCACATTTCGTATTGAAATGTATTGGAACTCTTTTCTGTGCCGTCACGAGTGCGCGCATTTACACTAAGACGCTTAATTAAGAATAAAGAAATTAGTTTTCAGTTGGCGATGGAATCTCAGAGCAATAGGTCGCGTTTCGCCCACGGGTAATAAAGTCGGGAGGTTTATCCTTAAATGGATATAAAATAAATTAATACTATGAAGGAGTAAAGTAAGTAAATCGCGTTTGGTGAGATGAAAGTAATTTATGAAATCTTAAATGTATTAAATATTAAATATCCTGTTTCTAAACTGTTCATGGAACACTTTCATTTTGTGAAGAAAATGATGTAAGAAGTTTTGATATTTTTGAGATGAAGTATATAATGTTTATGTAATATCTAAAATGATAATCTAGTGAAAATTAAAGGAAGTTAGTTTTACCTAATGACTTTTTCATTCACCGAAATGTTCTGATTTCCTGTACATCATTCATCGATTCCTGCACGCTGCTGACCCATCTTCGCCTACAAACTGGAATAGTGTACAAGACGTTCATCTCCCACCACCTCAACGCGAATCTTCCGCTTCTACGATTCCTGTGAAGAACCGCCCGCATCGACTGCGCTCCATTTTCGGCCCCACTCACCACTATGCCTTCACTGCCTTATATCATGCCGCTCCAGGCGTGGTATAGTTGTGATGCCTGATCCGAGGCATTACAACAGCACTAACAAGAATGATTCTATTACAGCATCACTGGGATGCATGCACAGTTCTCTCCCAGGAAATACGAGAATAGAAGCATATAATCGCATTATTTTAGCAAGTGCTTGTCGAAGTCCAAAAGAAATATTAGCAATTGTTAAACCTGTAGACATTTTCATCATTATCTCTACGAAAGGAAATTCCAGTTTTGCTGATTTACCATATTACGGGTTGCAATATGAATTTAGCAACTTCATGGAAATTAGATACCGAAAAGTATTGTCTCGCTTAAACGCTGGTGCGCTTTCTAGACGACCTTGTCCATTAAACTGTGCACATTCCTCGAAGCCAGTTTTCAGCGATTATCCGGCAAGTTATTACCGACCAGAGTGCCAAATTCACCACCGATCATGTAGTAAATTTGAACTCTGCTCCTGGAGTGATGAAGAACTTTTTCTTGCACAAAGAGACGGCAGGGATGTCCAGCTAATCCTGATTCACAAAGAACAAACTATTGAGAGGCCAATTTGGCAAGAAATTTCCTACTTCTCACCTGAAGCGGAACGGTACTAGGTACAGTGAGATTTTCTGCACTTGAGGAACGGATAGTAGAACCGTAAATGGGAGAGTAACGCTGCGGAAAGAGCAGCAGATGGCAAATGTTGCTCCCTCGTTACAAAGTATCTGTACTAAAAGAAATACATGGTAGCCCTACTGGAGGACATTTTGTCGTTATCAAGATGCTGAACAAAATTTGCGAACGCTTCTTCTGGTGCAATGTTGATGTTCGATATTGAGAGTTATTGCAAAGAATGCACAGAATACAACGCTCGGATTGGACCGAAGAAGAAAACGCGTGGGTCCCTTCAGTGTTACAATTTCGGAGCTTTTTTTGACAGAATTACATTCGACATTTTAGGGTCACTACTACGGACTTTAGGTGACAAAGTTGGGCTGTTCAGCCCTCAGTGACGACAAGGATTTTCGCCAAAAGCACGGCACAACTAGAAAGGACCCTATGTCATAATTAAGAGGATAAACAGTGCCATTTATCAAATACAGAGATCATCTTCAACCAAGCCAGAGAACATCAATATCGACAGATTAGCCTATACTATAAACCACAGTAACTACTCCAAGATGTGCGATTTTAAGGATGGAGAAATGCTACAAATAGATAAAATACTTCTTGGCATGCCATCTCTCAACAAGGAAAGAACATATTTACAAAAAGTCATTGCTATTACGTGACGGAACGTGTAGCCCTACCTTAGTGACATTTTAGTGACCTTGGTTCTAAATTTGGCAAAATATCGCCAACTAAGCGATTTTTTGGAGTTTCGGAAGACACTGGCATTTTCTAGATTTCTAAATTACTTTCGAAGATGCGTCTTCTTTCTAGAAATTTCTATGGAGAGTATATAAGGAAGTCATCGTTCCGTTGGATAAAGTTGACGTGTTACGAGTCAAAGTGAAATGGGAAATACGTCAGTGTTTTGAGAACAGAATCCGCTGCTTTGTGATCTTGTAAAATATATGTATATACAATATTCAGCACAAGAATCTTGCAATGTTATTATAAGTAGCAAATTTTATCTTTATAGAAACTCAGAAATATGATTCAGAATAGATGGCACATAAATATCAAATCCCCTCACAACGAAATGACATCCAAATATGTCATTTTCATTGTTTAAATCTTATCTAAAACGTTTTCGACTAGCATTCAATGCGTGCAAAGTGTGTTACTGACAATACATTTTCTATGAAATGCTATTCCACTAAAGTGACAACAGACCCTACATTTTGTGACAGAGTGCCAACTTGACCAACATTTTGAGCCTCGTTGTTGTTTGCATAAATTTACAGTTTCTTTACCCACAATCCTTTCGGCCTCTTGAATAACCTTTCACATACTTGCTTGTATTCGCCTTCTAAACCACCTCATACATTTTGTGTCAATGAGTACTAGAAGGTGAGGAAATGGGTCGGTGAAATGGGCTGAATTGAAAGTCCAGCAGCTCTCTTATTCATAGTCAGGACTCGATAAAGTTACTTGAATGAGCAAATTACCGATATTTTATTAAGCAACTGAAGTACCGTTAGAATTACTTGTGAATAAATGGAGTAACTAGTTGTTATATTTACAAGTTACTGATATTTTATAAGTAAGCAACTGAAGTAACATTAGAGTTACTGGTGAATAAATGAAATAACTAATTATTATAGTTACAAGTTACCGATACTTTATTAGTAAGCAACAAAAGTAACATTACAGTCACTGATGAATAAAAAGAGTAACTAGTTGTTATATTCACAAATTACTGATATTTTATTAGTATGAAACTGAAGTACCGTTACAGTCACAGGTAAATAAATTAAATAAGTAGTTGATATAGTTAAAAATTACCAATACTTTATTAGTAAGCAACAAAAGTACCATTACAGTCACTGATGAATAAAAGGAGTAACTAGTTGTTATATTCACAAATTACTAATATTTTATTAGTACGAAATTGAAGTACCGTTACAGTCACTGGTAAATAAATTAAATAAGCAGCTGCTATAGTTAAAAGTTACCAATACTTTATTAGTACGCAACTAAAGTACCATTACAGTCACTGATGAATAAAAGGAGTAACTAGTTGTTATATTCACAAGTTACTGATATTTTATAAATATTAAACTGAGGTACCGTTACAGTCACTGGTAAACAAATTAAACAAGTAGCTGCTATAGTTAAAAGTTACCAATACTTTATTAGTAAGCAACTAAAGTACCATTACAATCACTGATGGATAAAAGGAGTAACTATTTGTTATATTCACAAGTTACTGATATTTTATTAGTACGAAACTGAAATACCGTTACAATGACTGGTAAATAAATTAAATAAGTAGTTGCTATAGTTAAAAGTTACCAATACTTTATTAGTAAGCAACTAAAGTACCATTACAGTCACTGATGAATAAAAGGCGTAACTGGTTGTTATATTCACAAGTTACTGATATTTTATTAGTACGAAACTGGGGTACCGTTACAGTCACTGGTAAATAAATTAAATAAGTAGCTGCTATAGTTAAAAGTTACCGATACTTTATTAATAAGCAACTGAAGTACCGTTACTGTCAGTGGTAAATAAATTAAATAAGTAGCTGCTATAGTTAAAAGTTACCGATATTTTATTAGTAAGCAACTGAAGTACCGTTACAGTCAGTGGTAAATAAATTAACTTGTTCTCTTGTAGTTATAGGTAAAAGCTACCGTTACTTTGTTAATGAGTCACTGTGAACTATTTTTACAATTACTTGTGAATAAATGGTGTAACTCATTGTTATAATCACAACGCTCGCCTGTAAGAGGCGTTTCCAGAAATTTGGAAGATGTTGTAACTGACCATTTGCACGTACATCATAATGTGACGTCACGGTTGTGTACGTCGCCATGTTGGACGGAATAGACGCCAACGTGGTAATCGATCCAGCAATGATATCGTATCAGATACGATTAAAATCATAAATGTACGTCTTCGAGAAAGGTATATTGAGAACTGTACCGCATATTGTGAGCTCAACAATTTATAATCATTGCATCCTTCGAAAAAATACACAATTATACAGAAACTTCTAACAGCAAAAAAAAAAATACTCTAACATGGGATGGAAAGCCGACTTTCCGTCCAACGCAGAGATGACAGAAAATAGATTTATCGGTTGTGACGTCACGAGCAAATGGCCAATAATTACAAATTACCGTCACCTTGTCAATATACCGTTACAGTTACTTGTAAGTAACTATAATAACTTGGCATTACAGTTACAAGTTATCGTTACCTTATTAGTAAGCATGAATGAAATCTTTGCAGTTACTTGTAAGTAAATAGAGTAAATGCACGTTACAGTCGCAAGTTACAGCTATTTTATTAGTAAGCAACAGCAGTATCGTTAGAGTTACTTAAAATAAATTGATTAGTTGGTTATTATAGTTATAAGTTACAGTTAAATTTTTTTCAATCCATTACTTCATAAGTTACTTAATACTATTTTGAATTCACAACGCTATATTAATTTAGCCTTTTCTTATATTTTTTATACCAATAGAAGTTATATTTCAAGGTTTCAATTCAAGTTGTTTAGCAAAACACCAGTATGTCGAAACTTATGATTTAGCAAATTTATGAAATGTACCTATCGAAATTGTTATAAAATTTTACTCTCCAAATTACAAAATTTTACACACGAAAATTCAAAACTCGATATTGGAAATTTTTATTCTTGAAACTGTAAAATTCGAACTAATAAAATTTTACTCTCTTAATTGTAAAACTCAATATTGCAAAATTTTGCTCTCCAAATTGTAAAACTCGAAATTGTAAAATTTGACTCTCAAAATCGTAAAATTTTACTGAAGTTGTAAAATTTTACTCATTTTTGTTTTCATTAAAATGTTAATTGAAAATATTAATTTTCTCTTTATAGTCGAACAGCCAGCGACCTGTGAACCAACGTCAATTCGTCAAGAAAATTTCTTAATTTAATATGTTCTAATACAATATAAGAAACCCGATATAATTTTAACTCCTTTGCTCATTGGTCACACTCATTTCTCCCATAGGCACTTACTTTTAAAAGAAATTAATCCCTTTAGCAATGATTGTCAAACATCAGTGAGTGTAACACATATTTTAATTACTTGTACTAAATATAAACAGTTTCGTTCCAAACATCTCAAAAATCACACTCTAACTTTGGCAAAATTGATAGGAGAAAATTCTCATTGCGTTTCTGTTCTTGTTGGACTTCGGTTTTTTCCATGCTATTTAACTTCATCTTCTTATCCATTTCTTTTCTTGTCTCCATAGTTATACATCTTCCATTATCATGTGTTATTCACACATTATCACCCTTTCAGATTATACACTTGCTTTTATTCATTGGTAATATCTGTATTTCGATACCACATGTCTGGCGCAGCATATCCTCTTTCGGATCTTTTGCCCAAAAACTCTAATCAACCAACCCTCTAGTACAGGGGTGGTGAGCTCTTGTCAAACGTGTCGTGACACCGACTTTATCTCCAACACGACGCAAATCCCAGGTCTCACCTTGAAAAATAATTAAATAAATAAAAATATCCAACTTCTGCGCTGAGTTATACTCTCAGTTGATATAAATTAGAAAAATAAATGAAATCTTCCCATCCTCTGCATGTGCTTTAAATAAAAGATAAATTCAGAATTTATTAAATGAAATAAATTCGGTGTACAGAGGACTAATAATGCACAACAATGTTTATTCTTCTTCTTCGACTTAGACCGTCCGACCTACCGATGGTGTAAGGTATCTGTTTGGACGGCAGAGAAGTGCCACCCAATTTAGACCGGAACCTAGTGGGAGAGGCATCCATAGGTTCCGTACCGTCCTTCCCCTACCACCAACATCTCAGAAGGACTTACGGACCCACATGTTTAACGTGATCGTACTCCGCGTGAACGCGGAGATAGTATGGCGACAATCAAACTCGGGTTTCCTAGTGCTATCCCCGCGCGCTAACCACTGGGTTGTCGCTCCCAAACAATGTTTATTGACTTAGTCGAA
The DNA here is from genome assembly GCA_951213105.1 of Amaurobius ferox. Taxonomy (NCBI): domain Eukaryota; kingdom Metazoa; phylum Arthropoda; class Arachnida; order Araneae; family Amaurobiidae; genus Amaurobius; species Amaurobius ferox. The sequence continues at coordinate 47,610,964 of OX578146.1, forward strand.
GTCTTGTTCTGAAACGTGTAAAGAATATTACTGCCATAACCGGAAATCGAACCACAGATCTTCGCACTGGCCAGCCGACGCTTTACCGTTGAGTTACTGGGACGCATTTGCAAACTCTTATCGTCAAAGTGGACTCTACATTCTCCACCCTCTAATGTCAGATTAGCGTGCAATTGCAATCTGACTGACCACCTCCTGCTATTTTTACCTCGGGTTAGCCTCAAAATTTTAATTTTATCCACCAAATTTGCTTTCTGCTTGATCTTTGTCCTCCCAATTTGAGTTCGGCGCTCAATATACCAGAGTCCACTGTTGATTGTTCAGGCGCCATTGCAAAGAAACCAGTTGCCCAACCTGGAATCGTTCAGGCTAGCCGAAGCTCTACCGTTGAGCTACTGGGACGGAATTGCCAACTCTTATCGAAGTGGACTCTGCACATAATTTGTTGAATGCCTGAATGAGATAAATATTTTTTGACTAATCAAAAAATGTCTTATAAATAAATGTGTGATATCTTGGTTTCCTTTTTTTGTTTTTGTTTTTTAAGTTGCTACGTTTTGCAGATTTGAGCGAAAATGTAAACGACTTGATCGTTAAACGACAAGGCTTTGGCAGAACTATTGATGTTATGTTGATGACATAAAGACATTTAAAATGACACTGTAGGAGTCTTTAAAAGGGTTGTTGACAGATTTAAATATTTTCCGAACCTAAACAGAAACATCAATGATCTCCAAAAGGATGACAAAACAGACCGCCAATATCTTCCAAAGTTACTTTTAAAGTCAACTGCTGAGCGGATCTCTTTAACATTTTTTAAGTTCAAAGAATTAGATGAGACTACGCAGTTCGTTAAGTTGCCGGACAGTATAAAACAAGATGAACTAAGCTTGCGAATGTTTTCGTGGATAGATATGGATGATTTTGAAATGCAGTTGATTGATTTTCAAAATAGCTGAATTTATATGGAAACTATATCAATTAAACTATATTGGAGACTATGTATAGGAGACTATATAGGAAACTATATCGGAGCCTTAGACAACATTATTATAGGCGTGGGGCGTGGCTTTAGCAAGTACAGAAACTCCGGAATAAGTATTTTTGAAAAGAAAATGATTCAAAAATTTCAAGAGTGTGCTTGCTTAAAAAATTCATAATTAATCAACAGTTGGGTTCAAAACAATATTTCTATTCAGGAACAGTCTGTGATATTTAAGGATATGCTGTTAAATTATAAACTTCGGATGTCACGTCAATTTTTTATATCGTAATATACAAATGGGGGAGGTTAAAAACGCACGAAAATTATATATATATTCTAAAAATCACTAAAATTTGTCTCTTAATAATCGTATGAATTCCGAAAATTTATTTGAAAGAAAAATGTTCGATCTTTCCGATGGTGTCAACCCTGTGATAATATTTTCGGTCGCTAACGAATCGATTTGTGTCGATATCGCCCAAAATCGTTTTAATTTTGATTGAAACATAAAATAACTAAAAAACTAATTCTAAATTATTGAAAATAACGTCAAGATGCTCCTATTCAATTCCTGAACTACTTATGCGCTGCACCACATTTTTATGGACGTACGATGCTAAGATTTCCCTCTACAGACTACACATGCACACACTAACAGACAGAAATCCAGACATTTTTTTTTATTATGTTAAATACCAATGTCACATTTCTGTCATAAGTTACCTCGAATCCCGCGCCCTAAAATTTTTCACATCAAAAACAGAGAAATTAATTTGTCTCCTTTTAATGGATATATATATATATATATATATATATATATATATATATATATATATATACTTTTCTTTCATTGAACTTTCAAACTATTATTATATATATATATATATATATATATATATATATATATATATATATATTGCAAGAAATTTAATTATATATTTTAATTACCTGTGACTTACCCTTTATTGAAAGTTGTATGAAGAGCACATATGAAAATAAAAATAAAAATAAAATAAAATAGACCCAACGTTTGGCTTGAGAATAAATCCTTTAAACAAGAAAGATCAATCATGCTTAAAGCATTGATTATGAAACACTTTCCAACTTCAATTCAATTCTATTTAAACATAGCTAAAATGCAATACATTCCTCGGTAATATTTTAAAACTTATTACAATACTACATTAATTTATTATATTTGAAAACTTAAACCTTCATCGAAAAAAATGAACTTCATTCAAATGACGGCTTTGAAACATAAATTGCCTGGTTCATCTGCCCTGCCATCTCTGAAATGTGATACATTCCTCGGTAATAATTTTAGAATTATCATAATACTACGATAATGTATTATATTTGAAAACTTCATCGAAAATAACTGATATTCATTCAAATGACGTCATAGAAAAAATAACACGCCTGGCTCTCTCTATAAAAGTAGCATTTCATTCATAAATAATTTCCCATTCATGTCATTCATCACAATACTATAATAATTTATTTTATTTAAAAATTAAGACCATGGAGCTACAAGTAATTAAACTCTATGCGTAAAACTTCATCGAAAAAAATCGTCCTTCTGTTTGTAAAATCAATGAATATTTCATTCATGTCAGCTACGCAGACTCCATGAACTAAATGATTTTGTATTAAAGAAATACAGCAATTCTAATACAACTCATTCTACATAGTTTGCTGTTTACATTTCACATAGGTGAAAAATAGGCTTCGTTGTAGAAATAATCAAATTTGGATGAGCATTTAAACTCAAATATATTGTAATTGCGTTGTTTCAGTATGTAGATGCACAGAATTTAGACGAAAATAAAGTGGTTTTAGGACGGATACAACACTCAATATGAATTAAAAAGAACTTTAAAAATCACGATTTTAAGACAAGATGGATGCCATATATCATTTTGAAGTGGGTCACGTGATCTTTTCATATTATGGTCACGTGATCGCTTCATATAAGAGGTATTATTATTATTTTAATTTTTATTTAAAAAACTACTGAATATATTTCGCTGAATTTTTTTTTATATATTTTATTGAACAATTTGAATATTACCTAAAATTTTCGAAGCAATTTGTGAATTTTAAATTCGCTTAAAAAATGTTTGAAAAATTAGGTCCTGTAGGGCTCAATGTATTTCATTTTTTCAACCCGGGTTCAATCCAAAACTAATTAGGTGATATTATTCATTTATATTCCCATAGGTCCTACAGACCGTCTGAACAACATACTAAAATTTCATTTTGATTAAGTCATTTTTACGGCAGTTATCGTGCTAACGGACAGACAGGCAGACAGACAGACAGAATGAATGAACACTTTTCAACTTTGTTGTAAAGTGTTAATTAAACAGATACTAAACAGGTATTAAATACCTCTCGGTCCCTGTTCCATATATAAGGTAAGCATTTGAAATCTGTTTATCATGTTGAGAAAGCCTTGAAATAATTTAATCCTGTAACTACACCCAATAATGAAATTAATATTTAAATTTTAATAAATCATATATGTAATACGGGTACTAAACGAGGGAAGCCAATGTGTATCCTACGGCAGAACCATTCTTTCACATCACACGCCAAGAGTCGTTTTATCGCCAGTTCTGGTACACTATTCCTGCAACTCCTGCAAAAGCGAAGGGAAAGACTAATTGTTTTTAATCCGAGATATTGTTCCTGACGACAAATTAGATATATTTGTATCCGATTATTTAAATCATGTATTATGTATTTTTGGGTTTTAAAGTAATACTATGAAAATACATGTATTTAAGGGCTTTTTGTTCTGCACGCAGATTGTTTGCAATGAGTTTAAGAAATGTTCCACACACATATATAATTTATTATTTGAATAAAACGATTATACGCGAGATGTAGTAGTAAATAGTAGATGTGTAGGATCTCTCCGTATGTTGTTCAGTACTTATACAAGAAACAGTGACGAAAATTGAAGATTATTTGAAAGGAGGGAATATTTGTCATTTTAAATACGCAAAATTTGTGACATTTTAAGGAAATTTGCTTGACATTTTCCGTTTGTGGGAGCAATAAGTGTTACTTTTCTGACATACCTAGTATAATGCAGCGTTTTTCAAGTTGTGTTCCGCGGAACCCTTAGAGTTCCGCGACGTAATAGTTTCATGTAAATTGTCTTAAATTTAACAAGAAAGATCAATCATGCTTAAAGCATTGATTATGAAACACTTTCCAACTTCAATGCAATTTTATTTAAACAAGTCTAAAATGCAATACATTCCTCGGTAATATTTTGAAACTTATCACAATACTGCATTAATTTATTATATTTGAAAACTTAAACCTTCATCGAAAAAAATGAACTTCATTCAAATGACGGCATTGAAATATAAATTGCCTGGTTTAAACATCTCTAAAATGTTATACATTCCTCGGTAATAGTTTTAGAATTATTATAATACTACGATAATTTATTATATTTGAAAACTTCATCGAAAACAACTGAAATTAATTCAAATGACGTCATAGAAAAAATAACACGCCTGGATCTCTCTATAAAAACAGGATTTCATTCATAACTTTCTCCCAATCATTTCATTCATCACAATACTATAATAATTTATTTTATTTAAACATTTTGTTTAAGACCATGGAACTACAAAAAATTAAACTCTATGCTTGAAACTTCATCGACAAAAATCGTCCTTCTCTTTATGAAATCAATTAATATTTCATTCATATCAGCCATGCAGACTCCATGGACTAAATTATTTTGTGTTAAAAAAATACAGGAATTCTAATACAACTCATTCTATATATTTTGCTGTTTACATTTTACATAGGTGAAAAATAGGCTTAGTTGTAGAAATAATCAAATTTAGATGAGCATTTAAACTCAAATATATTGTCATTGCGTTGTTTCAATATGTAGATGCACAGAATTTAAGCAAAAATAAAGTAGTTTTAGGACGGATACAACACTCAATATGAATTAAAAAGAACTTAAAAAAATCACGATTTTGAAACAAGATGGATGCCATATATCGTTTTGAAGTGGGTCATGTGATCGTTTCATATCATGGTCACGTGATCGTTTCATATAAGAGGTGTAATTATTATTTTAATTTTTATTTAAAAAACTACTGAATATATTTCGCTGAATTTTTTTTTATATATTTTACGGAACAATTTGAATATTACCTAAAATTTTCGAAGCAATTTGTGAATTTTAAATCCGCTTAAAAAATGTTTGAAAAATTTGGTCCCATAGGGCTCAATATATTTCATTTTTTCGACCCGGGTTCAATCCAAAACTAATTGGGTAATATTATTCATTTATATTCCCATAGGTTCTACAGACCGTCTGAACAACATACTAATATTTCATTTTGATTAAGTCATTTTTACGGCAGTTATCGTGCTAACGGACAGACAGAATGAACAAAGTCATAAACACTTTTCAACTTTGTTGTAAAGTGTTAAAAACGAGTAAAATTTTTATGCGTAATTTTGACAACAATGGATTTTTCTTATTTTGGGGTTCTACCATCAAATTAAATTTCAAAAGGGTTTCGCGACAAAATAAGTTTAAAAAGCACTGGTATAATGTATAGGGAAAGTATTATGACGAGGTCGAAAACTCGAATTCTAGTTTATGTTTTCGACGGTAAAGCTCGTTTCAAACATCCCTGAAATCGAATCGAATGTTTTTAAAGTGATATCTCTCTGTGTGTGTGTGTGCGCGCGAGCATGTATATTAATGTATGTGCATGTATATTAGTATGTGTGTGTGTATTAGTGCGTGTGTGTATGTATATTAATGTGTGTTTGTTGTAAAGAACGTTGCTTTCCCAACCGGGAATCGAATTCTGGATCTTCGAATTGGCCAGCCGATGCTCTGTCACTGAGCTACTGGAACGAAATTTCAAGCTCTTATCGCCAAAGTGAACTCTGCAGTGTATTAGTGTGTGTGTCCTTGAGTCGGTGGATGCGATACGTAACGAACGGATGAAACGGTTCAAACGAAAATTTTTACGATTATTACAATCAGTGAATACCGGTAATCTATTGATTTTATAAGCAATCGAATATTCAGAAATCAACTCCAAATTTTCGAATGAAATTTTGAAAAAAATCATAAAAAATCAGAACCTTTAATATTGTTGCATAATATATCATTTTTTATTTAATGTTTCATTAGAAAATGAATACCATAAACTTTGGGATACTAGCATGAACCATTCTTGATATATTTTGTACGTTTTTCAAATAAATTTTAAAAAATACATAAAACTAAAACTGTGAACTACCGTGCTAACTACCGTGAAATATGTTTCCATTCTATGTGCAATATTATGTGACAACTGTGTTAGCATCTGATAGGTTTCATTCGCGAGAGAAGACGCTGTTTTGCAATAGTTTTGTATTTTGACATCAAACAATTCGTCAAATGTAATTTATTTGTTTGTCTGTCTGTCTGTCTATAATGTTTGTCGATAAATTGACAAAATATCGTCAACTTGATATTTTATTTACAATGTTGCCAAATTGGCAAAAATGACACTAAATTAATAAAAGTGACGCCAAATTGATGAATATTCAATATCTTGGAAAATAAAGTTTAATTTATTTGATAATTCCTGTCTCTTTGGGGAAATTAATACTCTTGATTTACGATATATTAAGTTACACGGTTATAATCGTTTCAAATACAATATTTGGGCAAAATAAAAGTTAATTCGGTTAAGCTGTGTCAAGGACGCAAAGTCATTGACAAAGTATTTTTGACACTCCTACCCATTTTATTAGCTCTCGAGAGAGAGACAAAAAGATTCAGCTCCGTTAGGTTCTATTCTGTTGTCTATAAGCATAGGCGACCATAGCACTTTTTCCAGGGGGCAAACGCAAGAATGATATGTACAATATCGACTACCTTGATCCCCACATTTGGGACCTTGAATGTCCAGGGGAGCGGAAGTGTCTCCTTTCCCTCCCCTATGGGCGCCTATTGAAAAGGCTTCCTGCTTATACTAGTAACCTAACGGAGTCGAAATTTCGATTTCCCCAGGGGTGGAAAAATAGAGTCTTTCCAGACCCTACAAAAGTTTCCGTGAAGTCTAAAGCTTTACACACTTATAGTCATGAGCCAACGGCCCTACCGTGCTGAAAACACCGGTTCTCGTTATATCACCGAAGTCAAGCAACATCGGCCGCGGTTAGTACTTGGGTGGGTGACCACCTGGGAACACCGCGTGCTGTTGGCACACTTCGGGCGCTTTAGCCCTGTGGTTTACGCGCCGGATTTGCACGCTGCCAGAACTGCCGCCGTGTTCATGCGGAGTACGATCACGTTAACCATGTGGATCCATAAGTCCTTCCGAGAGGTTGGTGGTAAGGGAAGGAGGGTACAGTTCCTATGGATGCCCCCCCCCCACTGGGTTCCGGTCTAAATTGGGTGGCACTTCCCGGTCATCCAAACGGATACCTTACACCTTTCTGGTAGGTCGGACGGTCTGGGTCTCAACAACAACACTTATAGTTATCTATCCCAGCCACTCAAACAGCTTCTGTAAGCCCTAGGACCAGTCGAGTGGTCTGAGTCTTCAACACTTATAGCCATGGGTGCCCATAGGGGCGTTCAAAATCACAAATATAGGTATCAAGTTGGTGAATATTGTATGTCTCACCCATGAGTTTGCCCTCTGGAAAATATTTTATGAGCGCCCATAGGTGAGCGCGAGGGGACACTTTCGCTCTCGTGGACGTTCAAGGTCAGAAATGTAGGCATCAGGTTAGTAGATATTTGTCTTTCATCCTTGAGTTTGGCCATGCCAGGAATAAGTTTTATAGGCGCCCTGGAATCCTACTCGTTCGAAACAAGGTCGACCTCTTCTGCAATTATCACACTATATTTTGATCGTACTATATTTTGACTCTCTCTCTCTCTCTCTCTCGCTCGCTCGCTCTCTGTGTCTCCCTCCCTCCCTTTCACCCGTGTTCTAATCACGTTAATTACATAATGATTTACCTAATTCTAATTTCCTCAGAATGCCTCTACATATAGAATTTCGTGGCTGTTCGTACTCTATTTTAAAATCTCTAATTTCGAATAATGTTTTAATCCCATTTATTATAAAATATTCTACCTGTTTCTAATTTTCTATAGAATGCACCTACATATAAATTGACGTAGTGATACTCGCATTCGCATCCCACAGATACACACACACACTGATGGAAATATTTCCCAAAATGATCGAAATGTGTTCATGATGTCCTTAAGTGGAAAACCCCAGGCCGTCCGACTCATCCAAAGGACTTGAGCAACTATTTGGACGGCCGGGAAGATGATGTCCTTAAGTGTATATTTAGTCTAAATGTCGTGATTATCCGTGAACTTCCTCTATACAATAGCATTAGAAAATAATAAAATTATTCTTTAATTGAGTCAATACTGAATTAATTTAACTCTAAGAGATAATACATTTAAAATGTGTCTATATTGCTAAATTGTAAATTATATATCCTATAAAAAGATAAACAAAATTGCGTAAGTTCATTTTCTTGATGTGGTTGCTATAGTAACTGATGCGTGGATCTTAGCCACACGTCCTGTCAGGACGCAAGTAATATTAATTCTCCCCATTAAAGTCAATTTCGACATTGGCCGTTGTTGTTGTTGAGAGCCAGACCGTCCGACCCAGACCGTCCCAGACAGGCATGCGAATCATTTATTGAGCGGTGTTGTAAGAGGTGTGACGAAAGAGGAATCGGTGTGTTTTTCCAAAAAGGTCATCTTTTCGATTTCGAATATTTTATATTATTGGATATATCTCTATCGGTTCCATGTTCTTGTTGTGAGTTCGTCTTCTGTTTTGACGTTGTTCTGAAATATGACCACAGATAATATATGGCTCCGGGAGTGTTACCATTGGTGTAAAAGTCGGCTATTAACCGGGAACTAGGGGTCACAATCCCCCTAGGCCTTTTATGCATTCCCAGTTGGTCCTTTTTCCTCACCTTTCTGATAATTGTCTCGTAGCTTTTGCTTAGCTATATATATATATATATATATATATATATATATATATATATATATATATATATATATATATATATATATATATATATATATATATATATTATATACACAGGGTGTACAGTGCTATCGGTGCCCCATGGCTATTTCCTCAACCGTTAGTCACAGAGATACACTTCCACTTGCAAAAATGTTTTAAATTTTAAAATCTATTATCTTAGAAACAGTTTAAATCAATAAATGCATTTCTGAAAGAAATACGAAATATAAATTTTTATATTTCGTATTTTTATATAAATTTTTATATTTCGTCATCCGGTACTACCAATTATGTTTTGGAAAATCAACCTCATACAATTTTATGCAAAATATAAAAAAATCATCCTTTTACGACTAAAATTGACCGACTTATAGCTGTTTAAAGTTGGAGCACTTTTTGTGCTGAGAAATGGTCAATACGGTCCTTGATTGGTTGGTTGCCTGGAGAAATGGTCAATACGGTCCTTGATTGGTTGGTTGCCTGGAGAAATGGTCAATACGGTCCCTGATTGGTTGGTAGCCCGAACCGGGACGTTTTTATGCGTGGAAAAGCGACTTAAGTAATAAAGTTCAATGCTTCATAACTCGGTGAATTTTGGTCATAAAAGGAAGATTTTTTTTTATTTTGCATGAAATTGTATGAGGATGATTTTCTGAATATAATTGGTAGGACCGGGGGACCGTATAAAAATTTATATTTTGCATTTCTTTCAAAAATGTATTTATTGATTTAAACTTTTCTAAGATAATAGATTTTAAAATTCAAAACATTTTTGCAATTGGAAGTATATCTCTGTGACTAACGTTTGAAGAAATAGCCATTGGGCACCGATAGCACTGGACACCCTGTATAAGAATAATAAAAGTTTAAAAATCCAATGAAAGAATAAAGAGAAGTTTCAACTCAAAAAACCCCAACATTACAAAATGCCTTACAAATAAAAGTATCAAACAGAGAATCACCAATCAAGTGGAAAATAAAAATGCAAACCTCTAGTCATCAATACAAATAAAAAACATCAATGTAAAGGAATCGATAAAATAATATCAAATAAAATCCAAGCATGAAATCTTTACACGTGGACAAGTCCATATATAACATATATATATATATATATATATATATATAAATATATATATATATATATATATATATATATATATATATATATTCTAACTTTGGATTTACTAATTTATATTTATATATATATATATATATATATATTTATTTATATATATATATATATATATATATATATATATATATATATATATAAATATATATATATAAATATATATATATATATATATATATATATATATATATATATATCTTCACTGAGTGCTAGCTAGCTATTTAGTTCACCGACCCTTGATCAGCCTGCAACAATGTAGTGTCAGAGAAATCGACATCTGGATGCCACAAACAAACACAACGTCCTTCACCTATTTTGTTCAAGTGAAATAAATCGGGAACGCCCGCATATACGGACGAGTCAGTGAAATACACAGACATCGGCGGGTCAGGAATAAGTGGTTTGTTTCGAAAGATACGACAACCGTCAAATTATACACTGCAAGCAAGGCGGGGTGACAGGTGATGGGAAGGGACGGATGAAACGCCGTATTTCAACAGATCAAGTTCGATGGATGTGGAATGGCATTTATGCTGGTGTTGCGATAACATTGCAATTAATTCGCGATACTTAAAGGAATAGAATTTGAAATTATTTTATACTATATCGATTGTCAGTTGATTGTTTCTTTCTGGCGACTGCCTAGGCTGAGGCAAAATTTGTCAGTATTTTCCCAAAGGAGATGATCAATCTCAGGTTTGGCAAAATATTGACAAAAAGATTGAAATGAAAATCTGGTAAAAACTTTTAATTTAAGCCCTTTATAACTTTCCTTAAATCTTGCTGAATAAAGGAAGATGTCTGCGTGCATTTGTGTGTGTGTGTGTGTGTGTGTGTGTGTGTGTGTGTGTGCAGTCAATAGAGGGAAATCTAAGCGCTGTATAACCAGGAAATTTAGTACCCAAGTACTTCTCGACGTACACAAACGCAACTTGGCATTATTTTTATTTTTAATTTCAAATTATTTTTTTAGTTATGTTATGTTTTGCCACGATTTAGGTAATTCCTCATCTTCTAGTTAAAATACTTAGCAGAACTTTGTAAATATTTATAAAAAGAACATCAAAATGCAAACATTGCAATAAGTAGAGCAGCATTAAAAATTGTTAATAATTCGAAACAGTCAAAAATATTAATTTCTGTTAAAAAGTGGAATTTTTGTACGTTGCACAAGTTGCAGGCATTGTTAATATAGAAGATAAGGAAAAAAAAGTTGATATCCTATACTTTTTTAACAAGTGTTCCATAACTTTACCATTCAAAGGTAATGTTGAGAAAACAATCAAACTTGAGTATGAATTTTGAAATGTTCATGCAAATAACCTCCTGAAAGATATTTTTTTAAAAACAGCAGAATAGATTATCAGTGGGCATTAGTAGGCAATATCATGATTTACGAAAACACAAAACACTGCCTGTCCATTGGAATGTTGTATAGTCTGATACCGCTTAACAATGCAGAATGCGAAAAAATATTCAGTGCGGTTAAAAATAAATTGTAACACACGTGCAGACTCAAGTTTGAAGAGCTCATTAGTTGTTAAAGTAACAAGAGAAGTTATTTTTATAAACGAAAAAGTAGATAAAATAGTTTAAGAGATGCTAAACCCACAGCTTATACCCATTTGAGAAGATGTAATAATTTTGAAGATGTTGCATTGTAAGGTTATAGTTTTACTATTGAGAAATAATAAACAGTTTTTATAACGTATGTTTAACGTTTGTATTGACATGTATAAAACATCTGATGTGGGCAGCACATTACTTTCCCTACATAACGTAATCACTTTACTTCTTTTACACCTTAATAAGGATATACACAAGATATACAGAAAAAATATTTTTAGAGTTGAATGGTGCATTAATAGTGGACGCTTTTCTGGGTTGCAAAATGCAAAACTATTTTGAATTTATTCTGTGTAAATCTAATTCAACAATGATAAATACAGCTAGCATCCGATAAACAATGAAGTTCTTACACTAAACGATTTTAATCAACAGAAATAATATTTTATTATATAAAACCGATAATTTGAGTTCCAATCAATAGATTCTTAAAATTCGAAATTGCAATTATTATAATGTTTTACGTGTATCAATACTGTATTTAACATTTCAATAATATTGTATTTAACATTTCAACAATATTGTATTTAACATTATTGTATTTAACGTTTAATTTGAAAAAGGCGATTCTCGCTAGTATGACAACAACCGAATCATCACTAAATGAGCGTCTTAAAAAACTAGACATCAAACCCGTCATACGGGTTAATTCTTATACGACTCCCTATCGAAAAATAATTATTATATCACCCCTTAAGAACATAATTAATTTGTGACACCTTAGACACTCTTATAAAACGTATTTGTTTCACAAACAGTGAAACACATTGTATTTTAAATCAAATATATTAATATCCCCAAAGCGACGGGAAATGTCGAATACAGTGAACTTCCTTTTCCAAGATACTAAATATTCATAAATTTGGCGTTATTTTCGTTAATTAAGTGTCATTTCTAACAATTTGACAACATTTCCATCTATTTGGCGGCATTTAAAAAGAAAGTGCTAAGTTCGCGATATTTTGTCAAATTATCGCCAAATTTATCGCCGAGTATTACAGAAAGACAAATAAATAAATGACTTTTGACGAACTGTTGGGCGTTAGAATACAAAAGTATTACAAAAAGTACTTTCTGTCGTGAATGGAACAAACTAGATGCACGAAAAGGGTGTTAACAGATTTGTAGCATAATACTGCATATGGGATGGAAACATATTTCGCAATAGTGAACACCTTTTTAAATTCATGTAATTTTCTTTATAAATTTGTTTGAAAAACGTGCAAAACCTCAAGAACGGTTCTTTCTAGCTTTCAAAAGTTTATGTCATTCATTTTATAACGAAAAATTACATAAAAAATGATTATTTATGTAACATTATTACAAATTCTGATTATTTTAGGATTTTTCAAAATTTCATTCAAAAATTGATGAGGGGGGGGGGGATTCAAACAATCAGTTACATTTAAAGTCAATAGGACTGAGACAAATTTCTTTGCTTTTCGCGATATATTTTTGCAAACTATTGGCGCCCCTATGGGTAGCCCCTTGGCTGACATTTTGGCTGAGTCTGTGTTGTAGGAGCTCGAGAACGAGATTTTGCCTTTTTTTTTATCCCTTAAACCTATTCTTTGGTGCCGTTATGTGGATGATGTATTTATTATTTGGAACCATAATTTGAGCTACCTCCTTAATCTTTTGGATACCGTTAATGATTTTTACCCCACTATTAATTTTACCGTTGAACATGAATCTAATTTTTTTCCCCTTTTTTGAACGTCCTTGTTTCCAGTAATTATCTTGGCTTTCATACTTCTGTTTTTCGTAAACCTGCGTTCTCTAATTCTTGCATTTCTGCTAACCCAATTTCTTCTAAAAAAAAGTCTCCTTTATTGCTTATTTTAATCGTGCTTTTAACGTTCGCTTATCTATTTCGGCTTTAGTTACTGAAATTGACTTTATATTTAACCTTAGCTGTGAGGCCACTTACCCTTACGAGTTTATTTATAAAATCTTTTCCACCATTCGCTATAATTTTATTATCCTAATACTAACCTTGCTCATTTTTCTGACCTTTTGCCGTATAAATCTAGTCTTCCTTTTCATCTGGCGATTTTTCGTCCTCTGATTCATTTTTGTCATGAATTTAAGTTTAAGCCCGCCCATTCTACCGTTACTATGTTATTTAATCGCATCCGTTCTGATAAATTTAAGAATAAAAATAAATTCATGTGTCAGGCAGGGGTGTAAGTTGTCCCCCTTTTATCTCCCAAAAATAATTTTATGTTCTACATTGGTAATACAAAACGTACTGTATATAGACAACCGTTTAGCTGAGCATGCTCGAGATATTAAAAATCTGATGTGGGCAGCGCATGACTTTCCCTGCAAACATATATCCACGTTCCTTTTATTTTAATTAAATTTAATTCACTTTTAATTCAATTTTCGTTCTCATTTGGTAACTGGAATTATTTTCAAAAATGGCTTAGAGAAAATACTAAAAAACTAAAATATCTCGAGAAAGGCTAGTCCTAGTGTAATGGGGTTGGTCTTATTCTTTTCATCGTTAAACATTACGTATAAAACAAGCATTTAATGGATATATTGGAGCATACGTAGTTTTTTATTTTAGATTTTGGCGATTTTTGAGGGACATTTTGCAAAAAAAGGCAAGTTAATTTCTTCCGAATCATACCGAAATCTAATCAGCACCAGGGTGACCCTCAAGCAACTTATCTACCGAATTTTGAGAAATTCGGCCATTTAGTTTTTCAGCGAGATTGGATACAGGCTTTCGTGGGCCATTTCGCAAAAAAAGCGAATTCTTTTATCCCGAATTGTACCCAAAACTAATCAGCACAAGATTCGCCCACAAGTGCCAAATTTTATGAAATTCGGTCAATTAGTTTTTTAGTTAGAGTGGATACAAATTCTGCACAGACAGACAGACGTCACGCTAAAAATAGTTTTTTCGTATTCTAGAGGTCTCGAAACGTGTAGATCCGTCGAAAACTCGAGTTGCGATTTTCGGGATGATTCCAATACTTCCCCAATACATTACCATATATTGCAGGGAAAGTAAAAATAGAAAACTATCCACGGTTCTTGCCCAGTTTGTTATTAACGATAATTTTCCTATTATGTTCGATAAGGCTTTTCTTTTAATTAGCTGCAATAACCCCCGTAATATTTTACTTCATTTACTTCATAATATTTCATTTATCTTTACCGTGATTCTATTTGAAATTTTGATCCCGTTTAGACCCTCAGTTATGCTTGGCGTCTCGTTCTGGACTCACTGCGTACTAAACAATGGTATGATTTTCTGGATATTTAGTAGCTGCTCTCTTTTGCTTTCGATGATATGTCTATTGGCTACTCTGCTATCCATGAACTTTTTCTTTTTGTATTTTATAATTAAATTCAGTTTTTTAAATGCATCGTATTTAAAATGTAAAATGATTAATATGCAAATTTTATCTCGCGGTTGTGGCCCGTGTGTTTTATGCTCATGTTCGCCACCTATTACTCTCCTTATATACATAATGTAAAAAGAAAGTATTGTGACGGGGTCGAAAATTCGAATTCGAGTTTTCGACGGGAGAGCACGTTTCAAGCATCCCTGATCACGAATCGAACATTTTTGAAGTGATGTCTCTGTGTGTGTGTGTGTGTGTGTATGTGTGTGTGTGTGTGTGTGTGTGTGTGTGTGTGTGTGTGTGTGTATGTGTGTGTGTGTGTGTGTCAGTGAGTCTGTGGAGACGATACCTCACGAACGAATGGAGCGATTCGAATGAAATTGGTACAAAAATCACAATCCGTGAATACTGGAAGCCTATTTCTTTAAAACGCAATCGAATGTTCAGAACCCCCCTAAATTTTCGAGTGAAATTTTGAAAAAATCATCAAAAAATCAAAACCTTTAATAAAGTTACGCAAATAGACATTTCTTGTGTAATTTTTTCTTAGAAAACGATTGACATAAACTTTAGAACGCTAGCATGAACCGTTCTTGAGATATTGCACATTTTTCAAATAAATTTATCAAAATATCGTATAAATTAAAAAAATATATTAACTTTTAAAAAACATGTTCACTTTTCATATGTAACATCATGTGATAAATTGGGTGACATCATTCACGTGGATCTAGCTCGTTCCATTCATGAGAAAAGATGTCTTTACTTTTAGAGTTATACTCTTTTATTTGAGCGCCAATAGTCATTTATCTGCTATATGAATAACTTTTTTCTCCGTCCGTAACGCTTGACGAGATTTTGGCGACGAATTTGGCGGAATGTTGCCAACTTGGCGACTTTTTAAATGTTGCCAAATTAACGAAAATCTCGCCAAATGGATAAAAATGACGCTAAATCAATGAAAATGACGACTCATTGAAAAAAATTCAATATCTTGGAAAGAATATAAGTATATATATCTACTATAAGAATAACATTTTTATTAACTGTAAAAGTAGTAAATTCATTGCAATATATAAGGAAAGTCATGTGCTGCCCACATCAGATTTTTTTCACTTTGCCACTGATGAAGATCATGATAATATCAAAAGCGCTATGGTTATGAATTTTTGTACGTCGTGGATGGAGATTTTAATTAAAGACTTTTAATATTAGCCATTTTTTTGTAGTCTTTATTTTTTTTTTTTAAGTTTTCGGTGTGCACCTAAAAACCAAATTTTAAAACTACGAATTTGAGTTTCCGACGGAAGAGCACATTGTTAGCATCCCTGAACTCAAATCGAACGTTTCTGAGTTGATGTCTCTCTGTGTGTGTGTGTGTGTGTGTGTGTGTGTGGACGCGATATCTCACGAACGAATAAAGCATTTCGAAAATAATTTGATACGATCATTACAATTAGTGATCATTACAATTAGTGATCATTACAATTAGTGAATACTAGAACCCTATTATTACTTTCCCTGCAATACATGGTAATGTATAGGGAAAGTATTGGAATCATGTCGAAAATCGCAACTCGAATTTCCGGCGGATCTACACGTTTCGAGACCTCTAGAATACGAAAAAACTTTTTTTAGCGTGACGTCTGTGTGCGTGTCTTTCTGTCTGTGCAGATATTGTATCCACTCTAACAAAAAAACTAATGGACCGAATTTCATAAAATTTGGTATGTAAGTCACTTATGGGCGAATCTAATGCTGATTAGTTTTGCGTACGATTCGGGATAAAAGAACCCACCTTTTTTGCGAAATGGCCCGCAAAAGTTTGTATCCACTCTAGATGAAAAACTAATGGACTGGATTTCACAAAATTCGGTAGATAAGTCACTTGTGGGACACACTGGTGCTGATTAGATTTTGGTACGATGTGAAAAAAATAACCTGCCTTTTTTTGCAAAATGGCGCGCAAAAATATCCAAAATCTAAAATTAAAAACTACGTATGCTCAAATATATCCATTAAATGCTTGTTTAATACGTAATTTTTAACGAAAAAAAGAATAAGACCAACCCCATTACACTAGGACTAGCCGTTCCCGAGATATTTTAATTTTTTCATATTTTTTCTACACCAACTTTGAAAATAAGTCCAGTTATCAAATGAGAACGAAAATTGAATTAAATTTAATTAAAATAAAGAGAACGTGAATATAAGTCTTCAGGGAAAGTCATGTGCTGGCCACATCAGATTTGTTTTAAACGCAATCGAATGTTTAAAAGACCCCAATCCCTACGCCCAATTTTCGAATGAATTTTTTAAAAAAATCGTTCGAATTTTTTAAAAAAATTATAAAAAAATCGTTATCTTTAATAATAATATGTAAATAATCATTTCGGACGTAATTTTTCATTATAAAAAAAAATCACACCAATTTGAGAACCTTAACATAACCGCTCTCGAGACATTGAACGTTTTTCAAATACATTTATCGCAAATACTGGGTTCCGGTCTAAATTGGGTGGCACTTCCCGGCCGTCCAAACAGTTACCTTACACCTTTCTGGTAGGTCGGACGGTCTGGGTCTCAACAACAACAACAACACGCAACACTATGCAACATATCTGGTAACATAATTCTGGTGGATTTAGGCCGTTCCATTCACGAGAGGAGATAACTTTTAAAATAATTTTTACTTGGACGTCAAGGAATATACTAATCGCCATTTAATTTCACTGGAAATTATTAAAATATCAATTGCATTTTGATAAGGATTTTGCAGAGCATGTATAATTCTATTTGGACTCATAAGTTGCCAAAAACATCAAATTTCAATCTTTAAAACATTGTTAAGTAGACCTTGTACACCATTATTTCGCTGTGAAGCAATCAAAGTCAATGCATTATACAAGGTAGGATCAAAAATTTCGGAGACTGTGCTGATATCTCCAACCCTGATTGAAAGAGAGGGGATTTATTTTACCGTGGCGTAGAGGCACATGTGACGCGAGATGTGAAAAGGAAGAAGCAGGTGCGCAGTGCAGGGTTTATCCAAACAATGCGTGTCAGTGAACTGCAGTGACTCGCATTCGTCGAAAACGGAAATGGCGTTTGAAGAACAACGTGCGAATATCAAATTTTACCCGCGTTTGGGGAAATCGCCGACAGAAACATTGCACCTGCTGCCATGTTGAACTTGTGTATGGAATAACCACTGGCAAAGAGCGAACAATTGACCAAAAACGGACTATAAACGTAAAATGGAAAATTAATATTGAGTTTAAAAAGATTCTTGCAAATAAAATACAATTTAATGACTTTCGGACATTAAAATAATGCATGAAAATGCAGAAGAAGAGGAATTCCTTTAGAGGTATAACGCTTACCGTAGAAAATTGGCCCAAGACGGTTTAGAAAGACTTTTACTCTCCCCCCCCCCCCCCCCCCTCCTTTTGTCCGCCTCCACGAGAAAAAAAAAACGGCTCGGTTGTGTTTTGTTCCGTGGTCGATATTATAAGTTTGCAAAGTTGTGACCGATATACTCAGTCTTTTGGGTCACCAAGTGATTCTGGAAAATCTGGAAAATATTTTCACCCTCTCTCCCCCCATTTATTTGCCTTGGGAAAGAAATATAAAACCCGACTATGTAAGGTTCTGTTCTATCGTGGATACTATAAATGCGCAACAATTCAATCTTATAGATTACCGGAGAGGCTTCTGTAAGGTAGAGGAAGTTTTTTTGCGGAGAGGGGGGGGGGGATCAAAAAACATTTTCCACCCCTGAGGGGGCGAAGTGAAACATCTGACTCCGTTCGGTTCTGTTCCGTGGTTGATACTGAAAGATGTACAGATTCAGCCTTCTGGGTCACCGGGTAGGGGGAGCATCTGAAAGATCTGGAAAAACACAAACACTTTAGACAATTATTATATAAATTGGTTTTGTAAATATGTGAAACACTTAATGCAGATTTCCTTTGCACACAGTAAAACCTGCCTGAGGCAACCATCACGCTGACTTGAATAGGTGGTGTTCAGCGAAACTTTAACATTAGGAAAGGAATACAGAAAAAGCTCATAATAACCTATATATGGGTTTTGACTAAACACTAATGAGGGTGTACGATTAACTTTACTTTTGTTCAATAGTTTGTAGAAATGTAAATTGTATTACAAAGAACATTTGAATTACTCGTGGAAAATCTATCTTTTATCACAAAATTCAAATCAACCATCCCGCTCCCTTAATTTATGTCCGAAAATTTCCGCTGTTACTCCCCACCCCTCACCCCCCCCCCCCCCCTCCCTGTCTTCCTTTTTTCAAAAATTGCAATTATTATAACCCTCTTCTTTATTTTCTCGATTTTTCCCCTTTGAAAAGCGTGTCTGATATTATCGAGATTCTACGAAATTTCGATTCATTGCAATTTTAAAGTACCTGAAAAATTATGCAGCCAGATGCATATCTGCCAGACACATCTATCGTACATTCGCGGAAACAGAATTGAGAAATAAAATAATTAATGATATCCTCTTCAATTCGCATGAAAATTCCAATAATTGCAATGCTACTTCTTTTAAATTATGCAAGGAACGTTTGCGAAGATATGACGAAAACTGTAATAACTATTTACTGGGCTCATTAAGTCTTTTTTGCCCATTTTTAACCAAATGATTTAAGGTAATTATAGTGTCAGATAAGACATCTTTGCCCATTGTTATCTGACCTTGAAAAGAAATAAAAAAAAAAACCTCGAATGTGATAATCGCCTAAAAAGCAGAAAGGGATTTCGGAAAGCAAAAACATATTTTTTTTTTCAATCAATTAGTCTTATCGTACGACTAGTAGGTAGTAATTGATTGGTTTTATTCCAAATAAGTATGCAGGTCCTAAGTTGTAATTCCTCTATTAAGAGCCGTAGGAAGTCTTCAGAATCGCTTTTGAGTTTCATGGTCGGTCATACTAAACGGATTGATTTATATATGTGAAACTAGTAATTAAGCCTTTAGAAAAAAACAGGAAAACTCACACTCCTAAATTAAGCAGCACATTTTTTGTAATAAGTTTTCCTTTGTTTGACAAGGCATGGCGCTTAGCGTCGAAACTTACTGTCTCAATCTGAAATAGGCCGTGTTGTATTCTTCCCCGCTGTCGAGTTTCAGCTCTTTAGGTACCCGTGGGGATTTGGGAAGATTCTGAGAGACTCAAGTCCCCCCCCCCCGCTCCCCCATTTTGTCTGTTTGGGGGTCACAATATTAGTGTCTCAGCTTTTATGCAATTAGCCGGGGATTGCTCTTCGATAAAATCAGTATGTTTAACATCTTCACTGTGGGGTTCGTCTTTGTTCCATAATATTTTATGCATATAAAAGGGGTATGTGAATATCCATTACCCGATAAAGCGGGGGAGGGGGGCTGTATTAGGTAATTCACATTAAAGTCCCATATAACCATTGGATTCAAGCCATGCGTTGTATGTAATTTTTTATTTAAAGGTATCAATTAATTTAAAGTTTTCAATGAAAGGTATCATATGCTATTATTTACCAAGCGTTAACATGCACTGTTCTTAAAATGCTGTATGTTCTTTAGCTAAAATAAAAAGGAAATAAACATGTTTACCAAATATGTTTACCAAATATGTTTACCAATAATGGCTCTAATAAGTACTCTTAACCAGAAAAAGACGCCATTGTTTAGGCGATTTCACGTGTCATTCTCGAGAAATTAGACATTTTACTTTTCCCCATGGAGTGCGATATCTCTCAAAATAATTAAGCAATAAAAGCAAGTGTGTACTTAACTGATCATTCATCACCACTCGTGGACCATAATTCCGCCGTCATTGCTCCTTGTTAAAACGGTGCCGGCAGTGAGAGAAACATTGAGCATAAAACTTCTTAAAATAAGGATTATAAAATTTTGCTAGCAGAACTTCTACCAGAAACATTCTAAAATCATTGTTTTAGAAATTTTTCTGGTTTAAATACTTCTATCAAAAAAAAAAACATGTTGACCATATTTGGAACAAAATAAGAAAGAAACGTTAGATTAGTTAGAACAAAATATCTTTTTTACCTAAGACTGTTTTAATTTGCTTTTTTACAATTTAATTTTCCCTTATCTATCCCATTGTAATCCTGTTTGTGAAAACCCTACCATGAACATAGACAAACTTCGCATTTTACAATTCACACAACCCCCATGGTCATTAGACCTCGATATGAGATTTACTAATTACTACTCATAGGCGCGGATTTATTTAAACTTCAAGAAATTTTACATTGTCAAATATATACGGTACATATAAACATATAAAATGCATAATAATTAAAAACTTCAAAACATACATTGTATAACAAAAAAATCTGATGTGGGCAACACATGACTTTCCTTATATAATGAAATGAATTTACTACTTTTACAGTAAAATAAATAGGTTTTTCTTCTAGTAGATACTAATATCCTTTCCAAGATATTGAATTTTCGACAATTAGTCGTCATTTTCATTGATTTAGCGTCATTTATATCCATTTGGCGAGATTTTCGTTAATTTGGCAACATTTCAAAAAATCGCCAAGTTGGCGACATTCCGCCAATTTCGTCGCCAAAATCTCGCCAAGCATTATGGACAAAGCTGTAAGTTATTCTTACAGCAGATAAATTGGCGTTCAAATGCAAAAGTATTACTCAAAATATCTTTTTTCATGAATGGAACGAGCCAGATCCACGAGAATGATGTCACCCAATTTATCGCATGGTATTACATATGAAAAGTGAACATGTTTCTCAATAGGAATTTTTTTTTTATGAGACTTTTTCATAATTTTTTTGAAAAATGTGCAATATCTCGAGAAAGGTTCATGTTAGCGTTCTAAAATTTATGCCAATCGTTTTCTAATGAAAAATTACATAAGAAATGTCTATTTGCGTAGCTTTATTAGCGGTTTTGATTTTTTGACGATTTTTTCAAAATTTCATTCGAAAATTTAGGGGGGTTCTGAACATTCGATTACGTATAAAAACAATAGGCTTCCAGTGTTTACGGATTGTGATTTTTGTACCAAATTTAGTTCGAATCGGTCCATTCGTTCGTCAGTTATCGTCTCCACAGACGCACTGACACACACACACACACACATAATTTCACACACACACACACACACACACACACACACATACACACACACAGACATCACCTCAAAAATGTTTGATTCGTGATCAGGGATGCTTGAAACGTGCTCTCCCGTCGAAAACTCGAATTCGAATTTTCGACCCCATCACAATACTTTCCTTATACATTATGTATATAAGGAAAGTAAAAATCTGATGTGGGCAACACATGACTTTCCTTATATAATGCAATGAATTTGCAACTTTTACAGTAAAAAAAATGTTATTCTTATAGTAGACACTTCTATTCTTTCTAAGATATTGAATTTTCTTCAATTAGTCCTCATTTTCATTGATATAGCGTCATTTTTATCAATTTGGCGAGATTTTTTTTAATTTAGCAACAATTAAAATGTCGCCAGGTTGGCGACATTCCGCCAAATTCGTCGCCAAAATCTCGCCAAGCGTTATGGATGGAGAAATAAGTTATTCTTACAGCAGATAAATGACTATTGGTGTTCAAATACAAAAGTATTACTCAAAGTACCTTTTTTCATGAATGGAACGAGCTAGATCCACGAGAATGATGTCGCCCAATTTATCGAATGGTATTGCATATGAAAAATGAGCATGTTTCTCAATAGGAAATATATATTTTTTTATATAACTTTTTGATAATTTTTTTGAAAAATGTGCGATATCTCAAGAACGGTTCAAGTTAGCGTTCTAAAATTTATGTCAATCGTTTTCTAATGAAAAATGACATAAGAAATGTCTATTTGCGTAACTTTATTAGCGGTTTTGATTTTTTGACGATTTTTTCAAAATTTCACTCGAAAATTTAAGGGGGTTCTGAACATTCGATTGCGTATAAAAACAATAGGCTTCCAGTGTTTACGGATTGTGATTTTTGTATCAAATTTCGTTCGAATCGGTCCATTTGTTCATCAGTTATCGTCTCCACAGACTCACTGACACACACACACACACACACACACACACACACAGACATCACTTCAAAAATGTTTGATTCGTGATCGGGGATGCTTGAAACGTGCTCTCCCGTCGAAAACTGGAATTCTAATTTTCGACCCCGTCACAATACTTTCCTTATACATTATGTATATAAGGAAAGCAAAAATCTGATGGGGGCAACACATGACTTTCCTTATATAATGTAATGAATTTACTACTTTTACAGTAAAAAAAATAAGTTTTTCTTATAGTAGATACTAATATTCTTTCCAAGATATTGAATTTTCGACAATTAGTCGTCATTTTCATTGATTTAGCGTCATTTTTATCCATTTGGCGAGATTTTCGTTAATTTGTCAACATTTCAAAAAGTCGCCAAGTTGGCGACATTCCACCAAATTCGTCGCCAAAATCTCGCCAAGCTTTACTGACGGAGAAATAAGTTATTCTTCTAACAGATAAATGACTATTGGCGTTCAAATACAAAACTATTACTCGAAGTATCTTTTCTCATGAATGGCACGAGCTAGATCCACGAGAATGATGTCACCCAATTTATCGCATGATATTACATATGAAAAGTGAACATGTTTCTCAATAGGAAATATATTTTTTTTTATTTTATATGACTTTTTGATAATTTTTTTGAATAATGTGAAATTTCTCGAGAACGGTTCATGTTAGCGTTCTAAATTTTATTCCAATCGTTTTCTAATGAAAAATTACATAAGAAATGTCTATTTGCGTAACTTTATTGGCGGTTTTGATTTTTTAACGATTTTTTCAAAATTTCACTGGAAAATTTAGGAGGTTCTAAACATTCGATTACGTTTACAAACAATAGGCTTCCAGTGTTTACGGATTGTGATTTTTGTACCAAATTTCGTTCGAATCAGTCCATTCGTTCGTCAGTTATCGTCTCCACAGACTCACTGACACACACACACACATACTTTCACACACACACACATACTTTCACACACACACACACACACACACACAGACATCACTTCAAAAATGTTTGATTCGTGATCAGGGATGCTTGAAACGTGCTCTCCCGTCGAAAACTCGAATTCGAATTTTCGACCCCGTCACAATACTTTCCTTATACATTATGTATATAAGGAAAGTAACAAGATGAAAACTTAAAATTACTAGCAATTTTCAATGAGATAAAAATGTTGATAAATAAAATTGCTATTAAGACTTTAAATTGTGGAACAAAAATTAAATTCATTTTCTAACTTCTATAAATTAAGAAAATTAAATTCTAAATTAGAAAATGAAGTTCTAAATTTCATCTCTAAATTTAGAAATGGAAATGCGAATTTCGCATCACTGTCGTTGAATGAAATGCATGCCATCGTTTGGCTATGTTTATGTTTCAACATATTCATCATAATCAGAATAGTAGAATATTTTTTGCAAATTTTTAAGATCATCATTACAATACTGGAAATAGAAATCAAATTTTACTACCTTCATCTCGTCCAAATAGCTTATACCTAAATATAAATTCTACTAATTCGAAAATTATGGAATTCTTTTTATCCTTTCTTAAAATCATTGAACAACAAAAATAGTTTTAAGAAGTACTTAAAGTTGTGCCTCTTTTAAGTCTGATCGGTTTATTGATGTATTGTTTATTTATTTATTTATTTTGCTACTTGTATTCCCACTAATTCTTTCCAGTCTATTTTGTTATGAATGTTGGTCTACCACTTACTATTGATTTTATGCTAGCGTATTGCCAGTTTGGGTGGGTGCTGGGGACTGGGCGCTCATCCAGCCCAACCAAAGCGCCTTTTCCCTCAATTCCTTGTCCCACTGTTATTCATCCATTTATAAGATGTAATTGTACCCATTTGGAGCAAAATAAAGTTGATTATTATTATTATATTGTAAAATCTTTGCTTTGTGGAGTTTTGTACTCAATGATGAAAATTATAATCCACTGGTGGTAATGCATGATCAATCAAGCACTTTCTTTATCCAATGCCTTGTTATAGGGTAGAAGCCGTTTCCCTGTAATCAACCAATTTCGGTGGAATTTGTTGCGTTTATTCCAATTGGTACCAACAAAGAGCCTGTAGATTTTCAGCTAAATTAAATTATAATAAAGCTATAATTGGTGTTACTTTTCTCCCACAATTGCAAAATTCGTAAATCTATATACTGTAAAACATTCTACAACCTTTGCTCATTTTGTTTTCAGCTACTTTGTTGATAATTTCAGCAAACTGATAAGAAAGGCCACGATTGCAGGCGTTCATGAAAATTCCAGCTTTATTTCTCAAATATTCAGCGAATTATCGTCTGCTGAAGAATTATTTCTGTATATATATATATATATATATATATATTCTGTATATATATATATATATATTCTGTATATATATATATATATATATTCTGTATATATATTTTAATGCCTATTGGAGATTTGAGTGTATCAAAGACTTTTAACTACAACAAGCCTATTGGTCTCTCTATAGATCATGATTCTAAGTCAATTTTAGATAATGAATGTATACGTAAAGTAAACGATTATGCTAAATTTCTAAATCCAGACTTGGGGCATATAGTTACAGGAGACTTATGTATAGTTAAAGACAATTCGTTAAGAACCATTTTAAATCTTTTGGCACTAAATTCAGGTTACCCTCTTGTAATAATTCTTATAAAGTTTAAAATCAATTAATCTTGATCTTGATAAATATATATATAAATTAGCTTCTAAACAGGCTATGCCTTTAGAGGCATTTAATATGTGGAAATTTACTTCATTAAAATCTATTAAAAATGCAGTTTTAGTAATATTAATTTGTCTAGATCTATATATAATATTGATAATATTAAACACTCCATTAATGATTTACAAAGATCTTTTGTTATCACCTATATCGATAAAGCGTCTAATAATTATGCTATTATCTGTAAAAAATTTTATATACAATTTCTGTTAGATTATTTAAAAACTAATAGTCTTTTCAAACTTGATTTACACTTCGTTAATAGTATCAAATTGAAAATTATCAATATGTATAGTGATTTAAATATTAAATATAAATTTCTTAAATTTCCATATATAGTGCTTATTCCTAAATTTCATAAAAATCCTATTAAATTTAGAACAGTAACTAGTGGGCATAATACTTACTCTACTACTACGAGTAAATTACTTCTAAATTATTTAAATGTAATAAATGATAGTTTACGTCAGTCTAGCAATAATTACCTTATTCTAAATAATAGTAAAGAATTAAAGAATAAATTAACATCACTTAGAAAACTAATAGAATTTCAATCTTTTTATTTTAAAGATCGTTTTAATAATATTAAGATCTCAGACCTGTATGATGTAATTTTAGCTCTATATAATGCTTATATTACTAATCTATCAACTCAAACCAATTTTATAAATTTTGCTAAACTTCTTCACTTTGTTATTTTCAATAATTATATTTTTCAAGGAAATAAATTATACGTACAAGTCTCAGGAGTTCCACAGGGTGGCTGCAGTAGCAGTATGTTAGCTAATTTATACCTTTATCATTATGAACAGTCTTTTACTTCAATAGATTATACATTATACAGATATGTCAATGATCTGATTTGCTTAGTATATACTAAAAATTATGTCATAAATATAGATTTCTATCCAGACAATTTGGAATTAATTCCTAGTGAAGCTACTATTAGTAATAACATTAATTTTCTGGATTTAAATCTTATTATTGAACCTTCTAATAAAATTGCTACTAATTTATATGATAAAAAAGACTTTTTTAATTTTAACATTAATAAAATCTTACCGTTTCATTCCTGCAACTCGATTCCATTATTTAGAAATATTATACTTAATCAGCTTTATAGAATTTATAGATTATCTGATAAAAAATTTCATGCTATACATATAAATAATCTAAAAATTACCAGCAATTTATATAAATATCCCTCTTATTTTGTAAATGGTATAGTTAGAAAATTTAGATTAGCTGGATTTTCATGAATTCTATTCATAGTTTTTTATATTAGCCTGACATCTCCATTCTCTTGTATTAATAACATTTTTATTTTTACATCCACTTAAACATTAACCTTTCTATTATTAGTCCCTCCTTTTGTATTTGCTCTGATTGTATATTTTCACTTATTCTTGCCTTTTCGCATTACTGTTATTCATTTCTTACGAATGGCAACAGTAGATCATTTCATTTTCCTTTGCGAATGGCAACACTGGTCTCTTCATTCTGGGTTACCGGGTTCGACAGGTTCGTGCATTTATAGTGTTATTTCCAGTATTCTTGTTTCCTTTTATTTTTTCTTCTTTATGTATATTGTCCAAGTAGAAATAGTTTATAGATATAATCTATCTATTTCTTCAGAAACATACATATTTTGTGTTTGCTTCGACAAAATACTTGGACCCGAGGAGGTTCCCTTACACATTTCTGGTAAGTTGGACGGTCTGGGACCCGAGGAAGCGTTTTGGAGAAGTGAACAAATTCATGATTTAGGCCTAGCCCTTGTCCACATGTATAGCATTAATGCTTGGATTTCATTTGTTTTTCTTTTATCGATTCCATACCATTGATTTTTGACGATTTTCTTTAACTTGATGATTCGAAATTTGTATGTTTTTACATTTGATTGAAGATCTGTTGATACATACTTTTATTTTGTAGGCGTGTTAGAAAGTTAGGTTTTTCGAGTTACAGCTTCTCACTTTTCTTTCATTGGACTTTCAAACTATTATATATATATATATATATATATATATATATATATAATAGTTTGAAAATCCAATGATAAAAGAGAAAGAAGTTGCAACTCAAAACACCCTAACATTAAAATATGCCTATGACATAATAAAAAGAAATATTAAATAGAGAATCATCAATCAAATGGGAAAAAAATGCAAATTTTTAGTCATCAAGCTGAAGATAATCAACAAATTTTAATGGAATGGAATCGATAATTCAAAAACAAATAAAATCCAAGCATTAAAACTATACACGTGGATAAGCACTAGGCCTATATAAATGAATTGTTCACTTTGAAAAAAAGTCCAAGTATTTAATCAAAATGAACACAAAAATGTGTGTTTCTGATATTAGAGATAGATTATATCTCTAAACTCTAATAACTTGGACGACACACATAAAGATAGAAAAATTATAAAGGATAAAAGAATACCTGGAAAAAAAAAAAAAAACTCTACATATGTCGTAACTCCGGTCGTCCATCCTGTTGCTCCAAGTCCTCTGGACGAGCAGGACGGCCTGGGGCTTTCACATATGTCGTAACTAATAGAACCTAGAATGAAGAGACCAGTGTTGATATACGTATATTATAACTATCAGGAACCTTACTCCCCATTAAGGACAGCTGATTGCCCTGAAACTTTCAGTAAAATGCTTGCAAATGTTTTACAGTGTAGAGAAAGTCATGTACTGGACGCAACAGGTGTATTTTATTGGTAACCCTAAACACCTGAATTACTCCTGACCTTAAAAAATATTTGCATAAAGAGTTTACCTATTTCAATCGAAGGCTATTTGTTAAAGATGACGTACCGAAAAGCGTTGTTAATCAACGACCTAAAGCAAATTCATCTCGAATATGTTGTTTGTTTAACATAGCGAGGGTTAATTAATCAAAAGGATAAAATGAGGTTCAACGCAGCTCTGGCTGTTTTATGAGAGTGGTAATTGCGAAAGAAATATGCTCAAGAAAGTTCACGGAGTTTTGGGAATTTGGAGTTCAGCTGTGCACAGTGGTCCTTGAAATCTAGAGCAAGGAAATAAAATAAAAGATTAAAGATATCAGATGAGAAATATGCAGTTTTCTCTCTCTCTCTCTCTCTCTCAACAATAGCAATTACTAGAGCCCATAATATATACAATTGAATATTTGAACATTTTTACTTTCCCTATATACATAGTGTAACGTTTAAGGAAAGTAATCATGATGGGGTGAAAAATTCGAATTCGAGTTTTTGGAGGAAGGGTACGTTCCAGGCATTCCTCAACTCGAATCGAACGTTTTTGTAGTGATGATTATGTGTGTGCGTGTGTATCCGTGAGTCTGTGGAAGCAATATTTCATGAATGAATGGAGCATTTCAAGAAAGATTGGATACGATTATTATACTGGTTAATACTGGAACCTTATTGATTATAAACACAATTAAAAGGTAGGAAGACGCCCAAATCCTCAGTTTCTAAAAATAATTTTTGAAAAACACCATTAAAATCAGTCAATTTTGTAAATAAATAACCATTTACACGTATTTTTTATTAGAAAACGAATACCATCAACTTTAGACCGCTGGCATGAACAGTTCTCAAAGTAAAATTTGTAGCATCGTTCAATAGATTCATTTTCCAAATGCAATATTATGCTACAAACATTTGAATAACATTGTCGTCGATCTAGTCCGTTCCATTTACTATAGAGATACTTTTGATATAAATAACACCTCTGGCTAAAATCACAACAATTGATCGTTACAAAAAAAATGCAAACACTCTGAAGGCTTATATTTCAGAACTAAATCGATAAAAATGGAAACAATTTTTACTATCTTTGTCGGAAATGTGGTACAGATTATGAATATATAAAAATAATTTTAATATTCTGACTTGTTTTGTTTTGTTTCCTTTACAAAAAACTAGAAAGTTTTTTTATTCCGTGGAGTTAGTTCTTCCCTCATTTTGACGATTTTTACTCCAATTATCTTCTAAACTATAAAAGTTAGATATATATAGCAAGCGACAAAAATGTTCAGTATAAAATCCAGTTTAGAGATTAATAATTTGTTTTTACAGAGCTCTTATCATTTTCGAAAAATTATCTTGTCAAATTCAAGAAGTTTTCCGATTTTCATGTTTGTAATGCTTATATCCCGAAATTTAAAAGTTCTAACGATGAACTATTAGAAGAAATGTGTATCCCTTTAAGAGTATACAAGGATATATAATTGGATTTTGGAACGCCGGGTGGTGTTTTAGAAATATAGTGCTTAAAATTTAATATTTTATTATTTTGAGCTCTTTTGAAAATGTCTGAAAGAGACAAACCATCCACAAGAAAAAAGTTATTCACGCAAAATTATTTCGGCTCCGTAGAACTTAAGCCACTGCCGATATTCTTTATAATAGTTTTATATTTTGGCCTTAGAATCCGTTAAAAGCCTTTTTATGAGGAATTTGCACATAAATATGACTCAATTATTTTGTTCGAATAATTGCCATATTAGATTTTCGCGAAATATACAAACATCGGGTACCTCGAAATAGATTTTCATATTGTCATCAAGAAAATTCCAAAAGTTTATGTACAACTCAAAGCCAAAAATATTGTGCCATGTATTTTGTATATCATTATTTCGCTGTGAAAGAAATATAGCCATTGCATAATGTAGGGAAAATTATGTGCTGCTCACATTAGACATGTACTCTTCCTACATACTTAGTATAATGTATAGGGAAAGTATTGTGGAAATATATTGGATCGAAAATTTGATTTCAAGTTTTTTACGGAAGAGCACGTTTCAATCATTCCGTACGTTTCAATCATTCCGTACGTTTCAATCATTCCGTACGTTTCAATCATTCCGTACGTTTCAATCATTCCGTACGTTACAATCATTCCGTACGTTTCAATCATCCACATATTATCATCAAGAAAGTTCCAAAAGTTCATGTACAACTCAAAGCCAAAAATATTGTGCCATGTATTTTGTACATCATTATTTTATACATCGGAAAAAAAAATAATAACCTGCCTTATTTTTGCGAAATGGCCCGCAAAAGTTGTCAAAATCTAAAATAAAAGACTACGTATGTTCAAATATATCAATTAAATACTTGTTTTATACGTAATTTTTGATGAAAAGAATAAAACCAACCCTATTACACTAGGACTAGCTGTTCTCGAGATATTTTAGTTTTTGAGCATTTTCGCTACGCCACCTTTGAAAATAAGTCCAGTTACCAAATGAGAACGAAAATTGAATTAAAAGCACAAATTCAGTGCAATTTAACATAATTATGGGTGTTATTTTGTGGAATTAAACTCAATTTAATAAATTATTGAAGACATAAAGAGAATATGAATATGAGCCTGAAGAGAAAGTCATATGCTGTCCACATCAGACTGTTAAATTAAAGTTACCTAATTTTGAGCAGAAGTGATAAGTAGTTTTTCCTAATTGTTAAACAAGGTACAGAATATAGAGACAAAAATAAATTGAAAGGCAAAATAAATTTGAACACGAATTTATTTTGTTTGTGGTCTAATTTGCATGACACGGATAATTTATTTCTGCAAAATGAACTATTTAAATAAATAATAATTAATTTAATATCAGCCTTTCATCATAAAAACACATACAGTATCATAAGACTCGTCTTACATCAGCGCCACCTGAATTATTGTCTCAAACGATTTGGCATTTTCCCAACATGAAGTTTTACTCCTTCCCTTTACCACCATGGTTTAAATCTTAACTTTTTATTACTTTCCTTATATACATAATGTATAAGGAAAGTATTGTGACGGGGTCGAAAATTCGAATTCGAGTTCTCGACGGAAGAGCACGTTTCAAGCATCCCTGATCACGAATCAAACATTTTTGAAGTGATGTCTGTGTGTGTGTGTGAAAGTATGTGTGTGTGTGTGTGTCAGTGAGTCTGTGGAGACGATAACTGACGAACGAATGGACCGATTCGAGCCAAATTTGGTACAAAAATCACAATCCGTAAACACTGGAAGCCTATTGTTTTTATCCGCAATCGAATGTTCAGAACCCCCTAAATTTTCGAATGAAATTTTGAAAAAATCGTCAAAAAATCAAAACCACTAATAAAGTTACGCAAATAGACATTTCTTGTGTAGTTTTCCATTAGAAAACGATTGATTTACATTTTAGAACGCTAACATGAACCGTTTTCGAGATATTGTACATTTTTCAAAAAAATTATCAAAAAGTCATATAAAATAAAAAAAAATTTCCTATTGAGAAACATGTTCATTTTTCATATGTAATACCATGCGATAAATTGAGTGACATCATTCTCGTGGATCTAGCTCGTTCCATTCATGACAAAAGATACTTTGAATAATACTTTTGTATTTGAACGCCAATAGTCATTTATCTGCTGTAAGAATAACTTATTTCTTAGTGCATAACGCTTGGCGAGATTTTGGCGAAATGTCGCCAACTTGGCGACTTTTTTGAAATGTTGCCAAATTAACGAAAATCTCGCCAAATGGATAAAAATGACGACTAATTGTCGAAAATTAAATATCTTGGAAAGAATATTAGTATCTACTATAAGAAAAACCTATTTTTTTTACTGTAAAAGTAGTAAATTCATTACATTATATAAGGAAAGTCATGTGTTGCCCACATCAGATTTTTTTCCTTGTAATCCAATGAAAATTATGATACACAGAATATATAAATCGTCTGCAGCGTCCTATTAATGTGAATGTAGAGGAAACATTCCAGCATTGTGATTGTCTTTCAGATTATCACTTTCTATAGCATCTATGTCATCCTCCATTGTTGTCAAGTTAAACTGCAAAGAGCGCGTCTTTTTAATGTGTTTATAATCTTTTCCTGCTCATAACTATGCACAAAATCAACACTTTTCCCTTTCCATTCAGTTCAAAACGTTTTTAAAAGGTGACCTTCAAATAAGCGACATTTTGGTGTTTTTATTCCAACGTTGTTTTCCACAATTGTTTAACATTTTTTTTTCCTCCCTGCACACACGCTGGGAAAAGAAAGAATCTCGTTGTTCTATCTGGACGGAAATCTGACAGACTCTTCAAAAGAGTTGGAGGAAGGTAGATTTTATTTGCGGTCTGGTGGTTTACAGAAGCAATAGGTCAAGCGTTTCTAACATGATAACGGCTGTAAACGAGTGTGCGTATATGGAAATAATAAAGCTTTTAATTGCAGAATTGTGAGAGTTACCACTGAGAACTTTTCACAGGTTCAAACGTTTTGTCTTTTGAGAGAGGAAGGGTTAGCAGATGTATAGATCTGTACCCACTGCGCTGTTTTGCATTACGTTTATAGTACTCTGGGGTTGTAAAGAACCTTGCTGCCCCAACCGGGAATCGAACCCCGGATCTTCTAACTGGCCAACCGACTCTTTGCCGTTGAGCTACTGAGACGAAATTGCAAGCTCTTATTTTCGAAATGAACTCTGCATTCTCCACTCCCTAATGTCAGATTGGCGTGCAACTGACAATCTGGCTGACCACCTCCTGCTTCTTTACCTCAGGTTGGCCTCCTGGTGCTTTTTTATCCTCCATGTTATAGCTTCCTGCGTAGTTTTTAACCTCTTGATTTGAAATCGGTGCTCAATATCCCAGAGTTCATTGAATCCGTGCTAATCGTATTAGGGTCACTTTCATACCTCCAACATCTTTGCACTACCCTAGTGGGTTAATTTGGTCGGGCGCCATTGTAAAAATCCTTGCTGCCCAACCGGGAATCGAACCCTGAATCTTCGAACTGGTTAGCCGAAGCTCTACCGTTGAACTACTGGGGGAAAATTATAAGCTCTAATTTTTGAAGTAAACTCTGCAAGGTATGATTCCGCATATTCCCCTTACTGGCCTCCTTCAATCTCCAATTATATATAGGGTTTTACACAATCCTTATGCAAGGGCGCGGTAGCCCAGTGATCAGCGCGCAGGAATTGCTCTCGGTAGGCCCGGGTTCGATCCCCGACACTGCCAAAACTGCCGCCGTGTTCACGCGGAGTACGATCACGTTAAACATGTGGGTCCGTAAGTCCTTCCGAGAGGTTGGTGGTAGGGGAAGGAGGGTACGGTCTCTCTGGATGCCCCCACTGGGTTCCGGTCTAAATTGGGTGGCACTTACCGGCCGTCCAAACAGAATTACCTTACACCTTTCTGGTACCGGCCGTCCAAATAGATACTCAAGTCCTCAGGACGAGTCGGACGGTCTGGGTCTTCAACACCTTTCTGGTAGGTCGGACGATCTGGGACAACAACAGTCCTCAACAACAACAGTCCTTATGCATCGTTCCAGGTCACTCAAATTAGGGCGAGTTGAGTGCCTTAGAGCGAGTTGAGTGGTTTGGGTTTTCGGCAGTCCTTATGCATCCCTTTAAATCTCAAATTAAATGCTTTAGAACAGGCGTTCTTAAATTAGGAGTGGCGAAAAAAATTTTGGAGGTCGCAGGAAATTCGAATAATTACATATTTTGTTAATTGCTTCTTAATTTATAAGAGAGAGCGCTGCTGGTGGCAATACATATTTTAGTAATTGCCTCTTAATTTACACGAGAGCGTGTTTGTGGTGCCAGTAAGTGCGATGCAAACGAGAAAGACCATCAACATGGTTTCGGCTGATTTTGGTCGTACCATGAGCCACTCTTGCTTGAGCTGTCAACTAGCTAGATGGCAGTGGTAAGTTGCGCCTTTTGTCTGTTTATGATTATAGACCAGTATATAAACAGACGCCGCGTGGTGACAGTTGCAGGCTATGGTGTTCGAAAAATTGAGGTACTCAATTTGACTGGTATACTAACATTTAAATTTATTTTTTAAAAAAAACTATTTAAAATTTATTTTGAAATATAATTTCCCAAATACAGACAAAGGACATGGATGCAGATGCAAAAGTTCTTGCTGGGGCCGGATGCAGTAAAAATACGGAAGTTGGACCAGCATCGGCAGATCGTAAGAAAAAGAGGTCTGCTATTTGTGCGTGCTATTTGTACATACAACTGACGTTGGAGAAACCTGCGATGGCAGAAATTAAGGGAAGGTTTAATTTATTGTGTTAAAATAAGCAAGCTCATTCGTCTCATTGAATTTACTGCTTTAATTCTTTTCTTTCTCTCTCTCTCTCCCTCTCCCTCTCTTTATATATATATATATATATATATATATATATATATATATATATATATATATATATATATATATATTTCTATATATATATATATATATATATATAAATATATATATATAGAATATATATATATATATTATTTATATATATATATATATATATATATATATATATATATATATATATATATATATATTGTCTAAAGATATGCCAATGTTAGGCTCTCAATTTATATTATAAAAAGTGTATCTTATACTAAAACAATCAGGGGCGGCTCCAGTACGATGGAGCCCAAATGGTTGACTAGCATTTTGTAAAATAAAACTGTAGTGAAGTTCAATAAATTTAGTTAATTTTTTCAGACTTATTTATTTCGTACAGACTTTAAAAGCGCTACAAATTACTCTACTTATTTATAGCTAGCTAGCACTTTCAGTTTTCGGCCCGATTTCATTTGAATACTCCGACTGTAAACTGCACGTCAAAATATCAAATTATTTTACTGATATGCTTTTTGATATATAAATTAAACTTATACAATATATCTGACGAAATTTTACATTCAAATTAATCTATAAACTTGCCTGACGGCACATAAATACGTACTTGAATACGTATATTTTCATCTATTTTATTCAACTTATGGGTTTCTCAAAGAGATACAAATCCCTGCTTATTCGTTACAGCTATCTATTTTAGTTTTGAAGATATAAGCATTACAAACTTGAAAAACGGAAAATTTTCAATTTTCTTCATATTGACAAGACAATTACTCGAAAACTATAAAAGCTTTTTTAAAAAATGAATATAGATTTAAAAACCGAATTTCTTAATGCCTTTTTTGTCGTTTACTATTTATATCTATCTCTTATAGTTTCGAAGAAAGTGAGAAAAATGAAAAATAAATTCGCTCTGGCAGATATTTACTCTAGTTCGAGTTATTTATTTTTGATTCGAGATTTTAATGCCAATATATCTTTTAAGACCTCCTGAATACGTTTTGACTATTTTTGGACTGATGTCTGTCTGTATGTATATATGTATGCGTTACAATAGTTGTATGTGATACAATCGCTTTTTGTTCGTGACATCATTAGCCCCCACTTGGGGGGGGGGGGGCAAGTTACTCCCGGGGGGTAAATTGTCAAATATGGTATCAACCAAAAAACTTTTTCAAGCCTTTTAAAGTGAAAAGTAACACTCTAATTGTAATCATTTGGACCCATAATACCGATTTTTCAAAATTTTTATTTTTGTAAAATTTGGGGGAAAAAATGAATTCTAGTATGAGAAACTCGAGTTGAACCACACTGCAGCTAATTTTATTATTATTTTAGTATTCGATAAATTATTGGTTTCCAAATTCATTTTCTCAGGATCTGACTTTTTGCCCTTCTAATAAATTCCCAACTTCCTACACAAGATTATTTGTAAAACTGCACACTATCCAATCTTTTCACGCAACACCTCTATGCATTCAAATCAAAATTACCTGCCTAAGCAATTCACACTTCTTAATTATAAATTCAGGGACAAAACCGATTTTTCTACTACTACTACTACTCCCGAAGGTGAAACGTGAGCGAAAACTACAGAAATGCAGATTAAAGAATAACATCGGTAGAACTTGAATTCTTTGCATGGAATAAAATTGCACAGGAAACTGGGGGGAAGACATAATGAGAAAATACCCAAGTCCGAGCTGGAAGTAATGAAATGCCCATTTTCTAGACTGTGTATTATTGCGAGGAGAAAGAACAAACAAATAAAATCGAAACCTAGAATTTTCCGTTAATGAAACAGGTAACAATAGGTCCCTCGCAGGATAGAATTGCGTACGTTTTAACTTTAATCATGTCTGGTACCGTTAACGCTGTATCTGCTAAAAAATCGTCTGCAAAAACAGATGTAATGAAAGAGAATCACAGAAATAACGAGAGAAAACCGTAATAATAGCTAGAGAATAAATCGAAATGTAAAAAATGGTAATGACCCTTGCGCCATCTGGTGAAAAGAAATTGAAAAGAAATACCTTGTTGCCGGAGGTTATAAATGTACCCTTGGGCCAGCGTTGATGAATTTCCAGACAATATGATTCCTTCATACACTTGAAATGTATATGAGAACAATTTAAAATAGCACAAAACGCTTTCCTAAACAAAAAACCTCAACTATACTCAGTCGAAGATTAACAACCAAGGCTATAATGGGCAAGGCTGTGTAGGGGGAGGTTTGTAAATGCCTTATTTGTAAAAGACTATGAATTTGAATATGTCGATAAAAAAGACTTTGTTGTAAAGAATGCACTTTAAATGAACTTGTAAGAAGGGGGGGGGGGGGCATTAAAAATGTTGATTAAATTGATTTTTTATATTTGATAATAAAAAGTCAAAGTAAATTTCAAAACATTAATGCAATAAAATTTTAATAATATTTATTTGGCAATTAGAACTATAGTAGCTGATTTTTCACTATTTAATTTAAATACAAACCATCTCTGGCGATAAATCCAATCATTTGCTCTTTGGGGGTAACGAAGATTCTGTTAAAAAGTGAAAAAAATTCATCCTATTCAATATTTTTATATTCAACATATATTTATATTTTTATAAAGTATATATTTCAGAAACACACTTTTCTTTCAAGTGATAACTGCATATTTTCTCTTGATGTACATTATTTTTAAATAGTATAAGGAAATATTTTTTATAGAAAGTTGAAAACTATGAACCATTTGAGAAAAAATGACAGCTTGCGCAAATTACTTAGACAATTTTTCATCCAGAATGATAATTTTAGTATCTAACCATATTTCAAGGCAATTGCTTATTGTAGATCTAAATAAATTTACATTTAAATGTAAATTTTACATCCAAAATAAATTTTTTTGATATTTAACGCGTGGACTTCAGGAACAATTGCTTATCTTACACCTAAATTAATTTACATTTAAACAATTAGGAAGATTAAAATTTTTTACATTGAGGGTGATAAGCTGAATAACTCAGAAATGTATTATACTCAATAAAAGAGAAAAAACACAGAATTTCCTCAAATACTGGCATTCAAATTTTGCCTCTCTAATGACGTTACTGAAATCTAACCTTGGCTACCAGCAACACCATTCCCGCCATACAAAAAACTAGTCATTTCGCCCTAGTGGTCTGTAAGTGTGACACCCACACACTTAATCAAAGTTGTTGATAACTTTTCTAAATCTCAAAAACCCCTTCGGATTTCAGCATAAAAATGGCACACACTTTATAATTCTGTTAGCATGTTAAATAGGAATATATATTCAGTCTTATTTCTAAGCGCGAAAAAATGATTTAATTGTTTAATTTTCTTTATTAGCAGCGAAAGGATATAGAACTATGTTTATATTATTTCTTACTCGTCAATAACTTGAATATCATTTACACGCTACAAAATTACAGTGAAATGATTTGATTTTTAACAATTAGAAAAATTATATATCGTTATATTTATGAAGTTCCCTCTCTCTCTCTCTCTCTCTCTCTCTCTTCCTTTTTTTCTTTTTATTTTTTCTCGTTGTTGTTAGTTTTAATTATTAGCACTAAAAAAAATATCAAATTGTGTATTTATTATGAAAAAGTTATCTCTCTCTTTTTTTTTTCTTTTTTCATGTTGTTGTTACTTTTAATTATTAGTAACGAAAAAATATCAAATTGTGTATTAATATGAAAAATTACATATACCCCGTTATATTTATAAAGTTACCTCTCTCTCTCTCTTTTGCTGTTGTTGTTGTTAGTTTTAGCGTTCCGAGGTTTTCTGAGTCTCCAAGGGAACTTTCATAAAAATACCTCATTTGAACAATAAATACAGTAGAACGTCACACATCCAAAAATTGGTAACCCGAAAAATCAATTATCCGACAATTTAATCATGTTGTTTTTACAAGTTCAAAATAATAATTATAATAATAATAATAATAACTAAATACGGATCCATTAAAAGCTTAACATATGCATTAGTCTTTCACATTAGGTCATGGAATAGAATTTTGCCCCCACCCCCACCCCACCCTGATTAACAATATTTTGGCGGTCTTTGTATGATATAAAATACTTCCTGATTCGAAACTACTTTGTCCTAAATAGGTAATTGGACCCCGGTTATATAACAAAGCGTACCATGAGAATTATAGTATCATAATCTCAATATGCTCAACTTTAATTTGATAAGCAGGTTGTATATAAAACGTTGTAAAGACCACTATAAACTGATGCCTAATAATAAAATGCAGAATTATATAAAATACCAAGAAAACGTTGGATTAGGTATAATGTATAATACAATAATGAGCCTTCAAAAAAATGCATAAGTCCAATGAAAAAATCCACATCACTTTCCCTGCAGATTGAAATTCATTTTCTCTTTATTTCCTTAATAATTCATTAAATTGAGTTTAATTACACAAAATAACACTGAATTCATTTAATTCAATTTTTGTTTTTATTTGGTAACTGGAAATTTTTTCGAAGGCTGCGTAACAAAAATGCAAAAAAAAAAAAATTCAATTATCTCGAGAACGGTTAGTCCTAGAGTAATAGAATTTGTCTTATTCTTTTCCTCGTCAAACATTATGTATAGGACACGCATTTAATTGACACATTTTAGCACACGCAGTCTTCTATTTCAGATTTTTGAGGGTCATTTCGTAAAAGAAGCAGGTTCTCCTTATCCGAATCGTACCAAAATCTAAACAGTGCCAGGGTATCTGACACGTGACTTATCTACCAAATTTTATGAAATTTGACAAATTAGTTTTTTAGCTAGAGCAGATGCATCGATTTTTCCGGACCATTTCGCAAGAAAAGGCAGGCTCTTTCATTCCGAACCGTAGCAAATCTAATCAGCACCAGGGTCACCCACAAGGGACTTATCTACTCAAATTTTATGAAATTCGGTCAATTAGTTTTTCAGTTAGAGCGGATACATACATTGCACAGACAGACAGCAAACAGACACACACACACAATCAATCAATCACCGTAAGCGAGAGGCCGACCCATTGGCTTTATACCTGACCATGCCTCGCTCCGGAATTTGAAATTCGATGATACTAAATAAAACCTAACTTTTAAAAGTGTAAGATGCTATAAGTAAATTGTCAGTTATAGCAGTTAACTATTTTGTACCTGTCCACAATACAAAACAATCTGTTCTGGGCAGCACATAACTTTCCCTGCAGACTTATATTCACAGTCGCTTTATTTTAATTCAATTTAATTCACTTCTAATTCAATTTTCGTTCTCATTTAGTAACTGGACTTATTTTCAAAGGTGGCGTAGCGAAAACACGAAAAAACTAAAATATCTCGAGAACGGCTGGTCGTAGTGTAATGGGGTGGATCTTATTCTGTTCTTCGTTAAAATTTACGTATAAAACAAGCATTGAATGGATATATTTGAGCATACGCAGTCTTTTATTTTAGATTTGGACGATTTTTGAGGGCCATTTTGCAAAAAAATTCAGATTATTTTTTCCGAATCGTACCAACATCTAATCAGCACCAGGGTGACCCACAAGTGACTTATCTAGCAAATTTTGTAAAATTTGAACAAAAAAAAATTAAAATTTGATCTAGTTTTTCAACTGGAGTAGATATAGGCTTTTGAGGGTTATTTCGCAAAAAAAGGCGGGTTCTTTTATCCCGAATCGTACCCAGAACTAATCAGCACCAGATTCGTCCACAAGTGCCTACCAAATTTTATGAAATTCGGTCAATTGTGGATACAATATCTGCAAAGACAGACAGACACACACACAGACACATACACAGACGTCACGCTAAAAATAGTTTTTTCGTATTCTAGAGGTCTCGAAACGTGTAAATCCGTCGAAAACTCGAGTTGCGATTTCGGCATGATTCCAATGTTTTCCCTACACATTACCATGTATTGCAGGGAAAGTAATACAAGAACATACAAAGCATACATCTAATCATAAGTTTGGATCTATCAAAATATATATATATATGTGTGTGTGTGTGTGTGTTTATTTTTCAATGGCATGTATCTATACAAACAAATTTCTATAAGTAAATACAGTTATATACATATTTGCATAAACATGATTGAACTCAAACATCACTGATTCACACAGACACACACATAGACATCACACTAACAAGAAAGATCAATCATGCTTAAAGCATTGATTATGAAACACTTTTCAACTTCAATGCAATTTTATTTAAACAAGTCTAAAATGCAATACATTCCTCGGTAATATTTTGAACTTATCACAATACTGCATTAATTTATTATATTTGAAAACTTAAACCTTCATCGAAAAAAATGAACTTCATTCAAATGACGGCATTGAAACATAAATTGCCTGGTTTAAACATCTCTAAAATGTTATACATTCCTCGGTAATAGTTTTAGAATTATCATAATACTACGATAATTTATTATATTTGAAAACTTCATCGAAAACAACTGAAATTAATTCAAATGACGTCATAGAAAAAATAACACGCCTGGATCTGTCTATAAAAACAGGATTTCATTCATAACTTTCTCCCATTCATTTCATTCATCACAATACTATAATAATTTATTTTATTTAAACATTTTGTTTAAGACCATGGAGCTACAAAAAATTAAACTCTATGCTTGAAACTTCATCGAAAAAAATCGTCCTTCTCTTTATGAAATCAATTAATATTTCATTCATATCAGCCATGCAGACTCCATGGACTGAATTATTTTGTGTTAAAGAAATACAGTAATTCTAATACAACTCATTCTACATATTTTGCTGTTTACATTTTACATAGGTGAAAAATAGGCTTAGTTGTAGAAATAATCAAATTTAGATGAGCATTTAAACTCAAATATATTGTCATTGCGTTGTTTCAGTATGTAGATGCACAGAATTTAAGCAAAAATAAAGTAGTTTTAGGACGGATACAACACTCAATATGAATTAAAAAGAACTTAAAAAAATCACGATTTTGAAACAAGATGGATGCCATATATCATTTTGAAGTGGGTCATGTGATCGTTTCATATCATGGTCACGTGATCGTTTCATATAAAAGGTGTAATTATTATTTTAATTTTTATTTAAAAAACTACTGAATATATTTCGCTGAATTTTTTTTATATATTTTATGGAACAATTTGACTATTACCTAAAATTTTCGAAGCAATTTGTGAATTTTAAATCCGCTTATAAAATGTTTGAAAAATTAGGTCCCATAGGGCTCAATGTATTTCATTTTTTCGACCCGGGTTCAATCCAAAACTAATTGGGTGATATTATTCATTTATATTCCCATAGGTTCTACAGACCGTCTGAACAACATACTAAAATTTCATTTTGATTAAATCATTTTTACGGCAGTTATCGTGCTAACAGACAGACAGAATGAACAAAGTCATAAACACTTTTCAACTTTGTTGTAAAGTGTTAACAAAGTCATAAACACTTTTCAACTTTGTTGTAAAGTGTTAAAAATGGTTTTTTCGCAATCAAGAGGTATCAAAACGTGTAAATGCGTCGAAAACTCGAGTTGCTGTTTTCGACATGATTCCAATACTTTCCCTCTACATTACCATGTGTTTCAGGGAAAGTAATAATGTACAAAATTTTGAGGCCCACTGCAAACAATGAGCCTCAAGCGGCAACTTGGTCTGCTTGGGCTTCGGGACATTCCAGGATATACATGAAATGCGTAAGCGAAGGTGACCACTTCCTATGACTGCAAATGCGTTGCACAAAGAAGTCTATTTCACTCTCTTTCGCTGCATGCTAGACTGCAATTTGCATTTCCAGGTAGGCGATACACGATAAAGGCAATAGCCTGGCCTTGGATTAACTTGGTGCATGCGTATTCTGAGAAAGGATATGCCACGCCATAATACCCGATAGTTTTATGGGATCAGATCTACTCTAAAACTGACACGCACGAATGTCGCTCAAATTCATTCATTCATATTTCTTTTTTTCGGAAATTTATGAATGAAGGGAGATGATGAGTCACGTGAGTTGCGATAGTCGTGATTTGTTTTCTAAGGATGTGGATTCTTGTACAATTGATGGTATCGTGGAAAAGGGGAAGGGGCAAGACTTCTGAAACACGCCTTTCAAACTTACTACATACATGCATGTACTACAAGCCTGTCTGTCATTCAGAAGTGTGCATGAGCTCAGACTGGTTTGATTTTTTTTAACACTTTACAACAAAGTTGAAAAGTGCTTATGACTTCGTTCATTCTGTCTGTCTGTCTGTCTGTCTGTCTGTCCGTTAGCACGATAACTGC
Source organism: Amaurobius ferox (assembly GCA_951213105.1). Taxonomy (NCBI): domain Eukaryota; kingdom Metazoa; phylum Arthropoda; class Arachnida; order Araneae; family Amaurobiidae; genus Amaurobius; species Amaurobius ferox. The sequence goes on from OX578146.1 coordinate 47,654,431, forward strand.
CGTAAAGATGACTTAATCGAAATAAAATTTTAGTATGTTGTTCAGACGGTCTGTAGGACCTATGGGAATATAAATGAATAATATCACCCAATTAGTTTTGGATTGAACCCGGGTTGAAAAAATGAAATACATTGAGCCCTATGGGACCTAATTTTTCAAACATTTTTTAAGCGGATTTAAAATTCACAAATTGCTTCGAAAGTTTTAGGTAATATTCAAATTGTTCCATAAAATATATAAAAAAAAATTTAGCGAAATATATTCAGTAGTTCTTTAAATAAAAATTAAAATAATAATTACACCTCTTATATGAAACGATCACGTGACCATGATATGAAAATATTACATGACCTACTTCAAAATGATATATGGCATCCATCTTGTTTCAAAATCGTGATTTTTTAAGTTCTTTTTAATTGATATTGAGTATTGTATCCGTCCTAAAACTACTTTATTTTTGCTTAAATTCTATGCATCTACGTACTGAAACAACGCAAATACAATATATTTGAGTTTAAATGATTATCCAAATTTGATTATTTCTACAACGAAGCCTAGTTTTCACTTATGTAAAATGTAAACAGCAAAATATGTTGAATGAGTTGTATTAGAATTGCTGTATTTCTTTAACACAAAATAATTTAGCCCATGGAGTCTGCATGGCTGATATGAATGAAATATTAATTGATTTTATAAAGAGAAGGACGACTTTTTTCGATGAAGTTTTAAGCATAGAGTTTAATTACTTGTAGCTCCTTGGTCTTAATTTTTAAATAAAATAATTTATTATAGTATTATGATGAATGAAATGAATGGGAGAAAGTTATAAATGAAATGCTGTTTTTATAGAGACATCCAGGCGTGTTATTTTTTCTATGACGCCATTTGAATTAATTTGAGTTGTTTTCGATGAAGTTTTCAAATATAATAAATTATCGTAGTATTGTGATAGTTTTAAAAATATTACCGTGGAATGTATCGCATTTTACAGATATTTAAACCAGGCAATTTATATTTCAATGCCGTCATTTGAATGAAGTTCATTTTTTTCAATGAAGGTTTAAGTTTTCAAATATAATAAATTAATGTATTATTGTGATAAGTTTTAAAATATTACCGAGGAATGTATTGCATTTTAGACTTTTTTAAATAAAATTGCATTGAAGTTGGAAAGTGTTTCATAATCAATGCTTTAAGCATGTTTGATCTTTCTTGTTTGTTTTTTTAATTCAATATGGAGGGAGAAAAGTTCCGTCACTGCGGTAACCCTTTTCTATGTTTCGCGTTTCTTGCACAAAATTAAACCTTCCATAGAAATAACATTGCGTAGACGATTTTTTTTATTTTTTGGAATAAAATTGTATCATGTTGCATACAACGGAATTAAACTATTCCTAATGGGTAAAATAGTAAAATATATTTGTACGACAGACGATTTTCATTCAATTTACCCAATTTAAATATTAAAGAAACTGATAGAAAAATAAATTTTATAAATGAGCAGTGTTATGTTATGACTTTCCCTTTGCACATTGTAACTTTTCCTATATACACTCCCTATATATGCATAGGGAAAGTATTGTAAAGGAAGAGGCCGAAAATTCGAATTCGAATTTTCGACGGAAGAGCGCGTTTCAAGCATCTCTGAACTCGAATTGTTCGTTTTTGGGGTGATATATATGTCTGTGTGCGTGTGTATGTGTGAGAGAGAGAGTCTGCGGAAGCTATATCTCACGAACGAATGAAGCGTTTTAAACGAAATTTGGTACAAAAATTACAATGCGTAAATACCGGAAGTCAATTGATTTTAAACGCAATCAAATGTTAGGAAGACCCTCAAATTTTCGACTAATTTTTTTTAAAAAATTGCCAAAAAAACAGAATCTTCAATAATTGTACATAAATAATCCTGCTTATGTAATTTTTAATTAGAAAAGGATTAATATACATTTTAGAAATCTAGCATGAACCGTTCTCGAGGTATTGCAGTATTAAACATAAATTTATTTTAAAAAATCACATAAAATTAAAAAAGTATTAACTATTATGAAATGTATTCACTTTTCATATGTAATATTATGTGATACATTTGTTAACATGATTCTCATGGATCAACTTCGTTCCATTCACGAGAGAAAATAATCTGTTTTGCATTTTGCCGTCTAACAAATCGCCGACAGTCATTTATATATATAAGATGTACTCTTTTCTCCGTTCGTCTGTAACGCTTGGCGATAAATCTGGCGAGGTTGGCGACGCATTTAACAAAATATCGCTAACTTGGCGATAATTAGCTCCAGATTTGTGAAAATATCGTTAAAATTGCAGAAATGCCTCTAAGTTAACGAACCCCTTAGGGGTTCACTTCTTTAGTGAATACGGGTGTTGCAATCCCGAGGTACCTTAGCAATGCTTTTCTTTCCTTTTTCTTTCTCTCTTTTTCCGTCTCCTTTTTTTCTTGTCTATCCTCCTTTCCCTTTCTTTTTTCTTTTGTTCTCCTTTTGTGTTTTGTGTTTCTAGTCCCTCTCAGCTGCTGGTGTCATCAATGCCGAGCCCTTAGTAAACATAACATCTGCTCTATGGGCCCTAGTACCACTCTTCGGCCTCTGCCGTAAGGTACACCGTTTGGGCTCGGGAATGGGTTCACGTGGGTGTGATACGAAAGGGGTAGAGCTGCGTGCATCAGTAGTTTTGCTTTTAAGAAACGTTTGCAGTAAACGGTTCCAGAGGTGAGTCCCTTGGTTGCGTTGGTTGGATGGTGGAGAGTGTTTCATATCGAGAAATCCCCCCATGGATCCTTCTTGGTCCATGGGCCCTGTGCACCAGGTGCACGTTATGGGCCGCTCTCCATCATCTGGCTTTGCGAATGACTCCGGCTGTTACACTTGGCACGTTAGAAAAGTGTAGGGAGACGGAGCCTGGCGGGGGCTCCGATAGATCTGGAAGTAAACCGTGATTTTTTTATAAGTGGTTACAAGCATGGATAATATGAGATTGCTTTCTATCTCGGATTCTTCATGCTCTTTTTCAGATGAGTAATGCTGCTCTGCCAAATATATCACATATGGATTGGGCTGAGATCTCTGAATCCTCAAAGCAAAAAGATGTGACTCCCAGAGGTATGGGACAAAGTTGTGTAACATCATGTAACGCCTCAAAAGCTAGATATTTCATTGTAAAGAAGTCTGAAGGAACTTTTGCAAATGTTTCACCATTTTTGATTCAAAAAAGTATGGCCGCCTATGTAGGTGATGCAAAAAATGTTAGAAAACTAAGATCCGGTGAACTTTTCGTCCAAGTTACCACAAATGCTCAAGCAACAAATATAATGAAAATGACCCATATTGGAAGTTTCAAGATCACAGTAAACATACATATGTCACTTAACTATTCTAGAGGTGTAATTTCCGAATCAGATCTCATTTATGACAGTGAGGAAGAAATTTTGAACAATTTAATTGGCCAAAATGTATGCGCTGTAGGACGTATCAACATTCGTAGAGAGGGGAAAGTCTTACCAACCAGACACCTCATACATACCTTTAACTCGCCAGATTTACCAAAACCATTAAAGCAGCCTATCTGATGTGCAAAGTCCGTGCTTTCGTTCCAAATCCATTAAGGTGCTTTAAGTTCCAAAGATATGGACATTCTAAAAATTCATGCAGAGGGAAATATGAAACATGTGCCCAGTGTGCTGAGTCTGGACATGAATCTGAAAATTGTACAAAACAATTTCAATGTGTTAATTGTGATGGTGAACACCCATCATATGCTCGATCATGCCTTAAATGGAAGATCGAAAAAGAAATACAAACTATTAAAATCAATAATAATATTTCTTTCCCTGAAACACGTAAAATAGTAACAGCACGTACACCTAAAGGTGTATCCTATTCCACTGTAGCCACTAAATCCTCAACTTCTGTTGCCACGCAATGTGAGAAAAGATCTATTGCTACACAAACCGAACCTATCTCTGTGCCCAAAGATAGTCCAAATTCTACTAACCCATCAAGTACTCAATTTAAACCTAAATCTGCCATACCCTTAGCAACCTTTAGACCAGAGTTTTCATAGCTAAATAAACCAAGTACCAGTGGGAATAATGAAACATATACTACAGTGAACAAAAAAAAATCCAACCAAAAATCAAAATTAAAAAATGAGAAAAACGAATTTGCACCTAGAAAATCCTTAAAAAGAATAGACAAAAAAGGATGGCATTATTGATGATGCAGTACAACTTTGTGTTTCGGATGACGAAACAATGTTGACGGATGTGTTGCCACCTTCGTCCAATAGGTCCAGGGTGAACAGTTCTCGTTCACCAAAAAAAAAAACCTACATAATGGCTTCTTTGGTTTCTTGGAACTGCCGTGGTTTGCAGACCAAGTTGTTTGAAGTTAAATCATTAATACTTACCATCCCATTTGTGTCTATCTTCAAGAAACTTTTTTAAATTCTAACAATAGTATAAATTTTAAACATTTTACTTGCATTCGCAAAGATTTTGATCGAAACAGCAGGATTTCTGGGGGAGTAGCCTTGCTAATTTCCCAAGACTATCCTACCTCCAATGTACAACTTACTACTAACTTACAAGCTGTTACTGCTCGTATCCATATCAAGACATTGATTACAATATGCTGTATTTATATTCCACCAAATGTTAATATTGATCACAAGGAACTTGATGATTTAATTGGCCAACTACCTCCGCCATTCGTAATATTGGGTGACTTTAATAGTCACAACCCTCTTTGGGGTAGTTCTGACATAAATCACAGAGGACAGCAAATCGAAAAATGTATTAGTAATCACAGCCTGTGCCTATTAAATAGCAATGAACATACCTACTTTCATCAACCAAGCAAGACATTCCACACTATCGATCTTGCCTTTTGTTCCCCATCAGTCCTTCCGTACTGGTCCTTTTTAGTCGACAAAGATCTACACAATAGCGACCATTTTCCCATTGTTCTCTCTAACAGTCAAATCAGATCACCTGTGAAACCATCGCGATATATCTTTCGAGAGCTGATTGGTTAACATTTACTTTCCAAGCTGTGATATCTGATGACGCAGTACAGAGCTGTGACATCAATACAACAGTAAATAATATTACAAATCTGTTGATTAAGGCTGCTGATACTACAACCCCTAAGAGTTCTGGAAAAACATCTAAGTATCACTTTCCTTGGAGGAATGAAGAATGTCGCAAGGCATACAAGAAACGAAAGAAGACCTGGGCCAAATTTCGAAGGTATCCTACGACTGATAATCTTACTGCATTTAAATATGCAAAAGCAGTTGGAGCATATGCAGACGAAAGCAAAGAGAGCCATGGAAGGAGTATGTCAGTGGACTAACCTCTTCCACTTCCAACAAGTGTTTTGAAACACCTCTATGGCATGTTCCAGATTTTATATATCTCAACCCATTTAGTAATTTTACTAAGAGAAACACAGATCAGAATATTTATCTGCAACTGTTTGCTGAACATAGAAATCTCTACAACGAGTTTATTCCTATTTTCACAGATGGTTCAAAAGCTGGCATTTATGTAAGGTTGGCTTGTGTATCTTAAAATACTATAAAGTATTTTAAACTGCATGCATCTTTCTCTATTTTTACTGCTGAGATTATGGCAATATGCCAGAGTCTTATATTGATATCTCATCAAATTTACAAAAAGCACATCATTTATACCGATTCATTGAGTTCGCTACAACTTTTATCATCTAGGATGGCTATGAATTACCCTATTGCCTCTGATATTCTTAAGTATGAACATCGTCTGAAGGTACAGGGATACCATACTGAATTTTGTTGGGTGCCAGGACATGTTGGTATCAGAGGAAATGAGTTGGCAGATATTGCTGCTAAATCAGCTACTCAAAATTTAAACCTGACAATCTCTTTAACTGACATCAATTGAGTGTACTAAATATAAACAGTTTCGTTTCAAGCATTTCAAGACTTATACTTTAAATTTGTCAAAATTGATTGGAGAAAATCCTCATTTGGAGCTTTTCCCATTCCTATTGGACATTGGGTTTTTCCATCATTTTTAACGTCACCTTTTATAACCTTTTAACCATTTTTCATATCATTTGCATTGTTGTACATGTTCCATAGTCATGGTTTTTCACACATTATCACTCTTTTAAATTATACACGTGTTTTAATCGATACTATTTTACTATTTTATGTATCTCGGCACCATATGTCTGGCGCAGCATATCTGTTTTGGATCTTGTGTCATTAAACCATAATCAACCAACCAACCAAGTTAACGAAAACAACGTCGAATTGATGAATGAATTATTAAAGTATACATGAACTATATTTCTTATTGCGGATGCTATCAAGATTGATAACTGTCAATTTAATATAGCGCAAAATATAAGATAATTGGGTACTTCGATATAGTTTTACATGTTGTTACCAGAAAAAGCACCCAATGTACAATTCAACATTAAAAACATTGTGCCGAAGATATTATACATCATTTTTTCACTGAAAAAAGTAAATTCATTGCTTATTTTGGCAGATGATATTTTTAATCATACTGTTACGAATGCTTTTAAAATATTATTGTACTGTAATAAAAATAAGACGTAAACAACTTTTGCTACCATTTCAGCGTCTTTATTTTGCCGTTTTTTTGAATAAATCATGTTTTTGTAAACAGTCAAAGTCCCTGAATCAAAAAGATGACACGGATTCACCCATTTCGTCTATTTGACTTAGGGTTTGTTGGTTCTTTTGCACTGGCGAAGGAGATCCAGAATATCTTCGAAACAGCTGCCTGCGGCATTATTATTTTATTTGTGCTTAAATAAGCTGCTCAAATTTTCCTTATTCTTTGTACAAAGTGTTTTTCACTTATTGATATGCAGCAGTATGACTAAGTAGTAATGACTCATCTATAAATAGCATGCAAAAAAAAAAAAAAAAAAAAATCTCATTTCCATACATTCAGTGAGATCATTTGATTTTATACTAGCCTGTAGATAGAAGCTGTTTGCGTCCTTAAAACCAGAACGTCTGTACAAGCAACTACATATAAGATTTTTTTTCACTAACTTTAATAAAATGCATTTGGCCATCCAAATCAAAAGAGAATTTATTAGTTCAAGGATAAGCAACAAATAAATCGTTTCGAAACCTCCAACTTGCACATCAGTAACCTAACCCTAGAAGCACTTCTTTTATATCATTTTATTTGCATCTGACTCACCGAAAATTACGCTATTCATGACTTTTAACTCCCAGCAGCTATTCAATTAAATTCACAGGAAGTGCATCCATCACACGTGACCTTCTTCATTCACAGTTGCGGATGCAGTTATATAATTATATAAGCTTCCAATTGCAATATAACAGATGTGATTAGACAGAATATTTATAGAAAATACAAATAAAAGCTAAAGGGGGGCATTTTGGATTACATTATATGCCAGATATTTATTTTCTAAAGATATCTTTCCTAGATTTTTATATTTTACTTTTGTCTGAGAGTCTTGCCTGATCTTCTAAAATAAAATGTAGGCCTTTTCAGTGGCGTCGCCAAAGGGGGTGATTTTAGGGATCATAACGGTCCAAGAAGGTCTAATCTGTTCCAATATTAAAATGTACGTAGTAGACAATAGTGTCCAATCGACAGATAATCTGATGGCTCCAAAAATTACGTTTGCACATCTGCAGCCTCTTGTATATATAAGAATAACATTCGCATTACAGAATGGTCAATACGGCTTAGTAAACATAATGCGATCTTTCATGCAGAATTATTTGCTCTTTATAAATGTATTCAATGGTTTATTACATCTAATTTTCTCTCAATAAGTATTCACACAGACAACTTATCAAATATACTAGCACTCCAAAACAATAGAACTATAAGCAATTTACAACTTGGAACAAAATACATGCTACAATCAATATCATACAATAATATTCAAGTAAAATGGATTGAAGCACATATAGGACAAATGGGAAATGAAAATGCAGATAATCTAGCAAAATCAGCAATCACAGATAACCAGAACAGATACAATAAATATTGAATTACCAAAATCATATACAAAACCATACAAGGAAAAACATATTTTTAAAAAATCTGATGTGGGCAACACATGACTTTCCTTATATAATGTAATGAATTTACTACTTTTACAGTAAAAAAATAGGCTTTTCTTATAGTAGATACTAATGTTCTTTCCAAGATATTGAATTTTCGACAATTAGTCGTTATTTTCATTGATTTAGCGTCATTTTTATCCATTTGTTTCACACACACACAGACATCACTTCAAAAATGTTTGATTCGTGATCAGGGATGCTTGAAACGTGCTCTCCCGCCGAAAACTCGAATTCGAATTTTGCGACCCGTCACAATACTTACCTTATACATTATGTATATAAGGAAAGTAAAAAAATGTTATTCTTATAGTAGATACTTATATTCTTTCCAAGATATTGAATTTTCTTCAATTAGTCGTCATTTTCATTGAATTAGCGTCATTTTTATGAATTTGGCGAGATTTTTGTTAATTTGGCAACAATTAAAAATTTCGCCAAGTTGGCGACATTCCGCCAAAGTCGGCGCCAAAATCTCGCCAAGCGTTTTGGACGGAGAAATAAGTTATTCTTACAGCAGATACATGAGTATTGGCGTTCAAATACAAAAGTATTACTCAAAGTATCTTTTTTCATGAATGGAACGAATTAGATCCACGAGTATGATGTAACTCAACTTATCGTATGGTATTACATATGAAAAGTGAACATGTTTCTCAATAGGAAATATTTTTTTTTTTATTTGATATAACTTTTTGATAATTTTTTTAAAAAATGTGAAATATCTCGAGAACGGTTCATCTTAGCGTTCTAAACTTTATGTCAATCGTTTTCTAATGAAACATTACATAAGGAATGTCTATTTGCGTAACTTTATTAGCGGTTTTAATTTTTTGACGATTTTTTCAAAATTTCACTCGAAAATTTAGGAGGGTTCTGAACATTCGATTGCGTATAAAAACAATTGGCTTCCAGTGTTTACGGATTGTGATTTTTGTACCAAATTTCGTTCGAATCGGTCCATTCGTTCGTCAGTTATCGTTTCCACAGACTCACTGACACACACACACACACACACACACACACAGACATCACTTCAAAAGTGTTTGATTCGTGATCCGGGATGCTTGCAACGTGCGCTTGAAACGAAAACAAACTCGAATTCGAATTTTAGACCCCGTCACAATACTTTCCTTATACATTATGTATATAAGGAAAGTAAAAATGGTGAAGTAACTACAATAACACAAAAGACGGAAGACGGAAGACATACATTTAAATTATTAAAAATTGTACACAAAACTTTCTGCACACTTTCAAAATATTTCTGATGGTTCCTATCAAACCACGGTCCATTTCCGGAATTACCTTCAAAATCAACAAAAGCCTTTCAGATAATTTCATACATAGAACGCTGGGTAATTCTACTCAATTTTGATTGCCCATTAGCCAAAAATTTCACATCAATAAGCCATCTATTAATAATGTGGGTAAATGGATTAAAAACATATCGAAAAACAAATTTAATATTAATAAAATAAAAAACATTATACAGCTTTATTAAAAAAAATCTGATGTGAACAACACATGACTTTCCTTATATAATGCAATGAATTACATTTTATTTTACTTTTACAGTAAAAAAATTTTTATTAATTTTACTTTTACAGTAAAAAAATAGGTTTTTCTTATAGTAGATACTAATATTCTTTCCAAGATAGTGAATTTTCAACAATTAGTCGTCATTTTCATTGATTTAGCGTCATTTTTATCCATTTTGCGAGATTTTCGTTAATTTGGCAACATTTCAAAAAGTCGCCAAATTGGCGACATTCCGCCAAATTCGCCGCCAAAATTTCGAATGGACTTCTTCGTTATGGACAAAGAAATAAGTTATTCTTACAGCAGAAAAATGACTATTGGCGTTCAAATACAAAAGTATTACTCAAAGTATCTTTTTTCATGAATGGCACGAACTAGATCTACAAGAATGATATCACCCAATTTATCGAATGGTATTACATATGAAAAGTGAACATGTTTCTCATAAGGAAATATTTTTTTTTCATTTTATATGACTTTTTAATAATTTTTTGAAAAATGTGCAATATCTCGAGAACGGTTCATGTTAGCGTTCTAAAATTTATGTCAATCGTTTTCTAATGAAAAATTACATAAGAAATGTCTATTTGCGTAACTTTATTAGTGGGTTTGATTTTTTGACGATTTTTTCAAAATTTTATTCGAAAATTTAGAGGGGTTCTGAACATTCGATTACGTATAAAAACAATAGGCTTCCAGTGTTTACGGATTGAGATTGTTGTACCAAATTTGGTTCGAATCGGTCCATTCGTTCGTCAGTTATCGTCTCCACAGACTCACTGACACAAACACACACACACACATATTTTCACACACACACACACACATACTTTCACACACACACACACACACACAGACATCACTTCAAAAATGTTTGATTCGTGATCAGAGATGCTTGAAACGTGCTCTCCCGTCGAAAACTCGAATTCGAATTTTCGACCCCGTCACAATACTTTCCTTATACATTATGCATATAAGGAAAGTAATAGATTTAAAAGTCCTTTAATAAAATCTCCTTTCCTCGACGTACAAAAATTACACGGCCAAAGCGCCTTCGGGCATCACAAAGGACTTTTAAACCTGTTACTTTTCTTATATACATAATGTATAAGGAAAGTATTGTGACGGGATCGAAAATTCAAATTCGAGTTTTCGACGGGAGAGCACGTTTCAAGCATCCCGGATCACGAATCAAACACTTTTGAAGTGATGTCTGCGTGTGTGTATGTGTGTGTGTGTGAAAGTATGTGTGTGTGTGTGTCAGTGAGTCTGTGGAGACGATAACTGACGAACGAATGGACCGATTCGAACCAAATTTGGTACAAAAATCACAATCCGTAAACACTGGAAGCCTATTGTTTTTATACGTAATCGAATGTTCAGAAACCCCCCCCCCCCTAAATTTTCGAATGAAATTTTGAAAAAATCGTCAAAAAATCAAAACCGCTAATAAAGTTACGCAAATAGACATTTCTTATGTAATTTTTCATTAGAAAACGATTGGCATAAATTTTAGAACGCTAACATAAACCGTTCTTGAGGTATTGTACATTTTTCAAAAAAATTATGAAAAAGTCACATAAAAAAAAATTCCTATTCAGAAACATGTTCACTTTTCATATGTAATACCATGCGATAAATTGAGTGACATCATTCTCGTGGATCTAGCTCGTTCCATTCATGAAAAAATAGACTTTGAATAATACTTTTGTATTTGAACGCCAATAGTCATTTATCTGCTGTAAGAATAACTTTTTTCTTAGTGCATAACGCTTGGCGAGATTTGGGCGACGAATTTGGCGGAATGTCGCCAACTTGGCGACTTTTTTGAAATGTTGCCAAATTAATGAAAATCTCGCCAAATGGATAAAAATGATGCTAAATCAATGAAAATGACGACTAATTGTCGAAAATTCAATATCTTGGAAAGAATATTAGTATCTACTATAAGAAAAACCTATTTTTTTACTGTAAAAGTAGTAAATTCATTACATTATATAAGGAAAGTCATGTGTTGCCCACATCAGATTTTTTTTGTTTGTCTTTGATTTTAAAGTTTATACTTTTATTTTATTTTACTGTTTTCGGAAGTGGGTAAAAGCGTAAAGATTGGTAAGTTGATCAGTAAATTTCAATTATTCAGAATAAGTATGTTAAATTACTACAGTACATATACCCACATGCTCAACTTTTTGTGAAAATTGAAGCTGTTGCAAAATTCGTCTTTTAAAAGTAGTTATCTAGTGACCACATTTTAAAAGTAGTTTGTAGTCACTACTTTTTAAAACAAGTAGTTGTAGTTGTAGTTAACTACATTTGTCATAATATAGTTGTATTTGTAGATCACTACAATAATAAAGTAGTTTTTCAAACCACTGCCTATGACCTAATTAGTAAATCTCATATCGAGGTCTAATAGTCATAGGTCGTTGTTGTTGTTGTTGAGACCCAGACTGTCCGAGCTACCAGAAAAGTGTAAGGTAACTGTTAGGACGGCAGGGAAGTGCCACCCAATTTAGAACGGAACCGAGTGGGGGAGGCATCCACAAGGATCGTACCCTCCTTCTCCTGCCACCAACCTCCTACCACTAACCTCTCGGAAGGACTTACAGACCCACAGGTTTAACGAGTCATAGGTCGTGTAAATTGTGTGAATTGGTGTTCAGTGTTCCTTTAAAAAAACTTTCTCAGTAAAAAGGACACTTCCTAATAATGAACACCTCCATTTATTTGACATTATTTTCAATTTTCAAACCCAAAAGTATATCCGGCTCAGTGTGTATTTTTTTACAAATGGCAGATTCTCAAAATAATGATCCATGACTTTCGTCGTTAAAAACGCATTTGCTAAAGCATGTCGCGCAAATATGCGCTCCAATCATGCATTAAAAAATGCACTTCAATCACAATTTTATTACTAAGGAAACAAAAAGAAAAATATAAATATTTATTGAGTAATCATTTTAAGAATGACTACGGAAGTCTAGAGATTGTAAAATGATTGAGGAATACTAATATATAAAGAATTAAAATGACTTTAAATTTTGCCATGAAGTTCCACAGCTAAACATGTCGTAAATGTTTTATAAACTATGAAACATGCCTGTCTAATAAACCACACTTTTTACTTTCCTTATATACATAATGTATAAGGAAAGTATTGTGACGGGGTTGAAAATTCGAATTCGAGTTTTCGACGGGAGAGCACGTTTCAAGCGTCCCTGATCACGAATCAAACATTTCTGAATTGATGTCTGTGTGTGTGTGTGTGTGTGTGTGTGTGTGTGTGTGTGTGTGTGTGTGTGTGTGTGTGTGTGTGTGTGTGTGTGTGTGTCAGTGAGTCTGTGGAGACGATAACTAACGAACTAATGGGCCGATTCGAACAAAATTTGGTACAAAAATCACAATCCGTAAACACTGGAAGCCTATTGTTTTTATACGCAATCGAGAGGTCAAAACCTCCTAAATTTTCGAATGAAATTTTGAAAAAATCGTCAAAAAATCGAAACCGCTAGTAAAGTTACGCAAATAGACATTTCTTATGTAATTGTTTATTAGAAAACGATTGGCATAAATTTTAGAACGCTAACATGAACCGTTCTCGAGATATTGTACATTTTTTAAAAAAATTATCAAAAAGTCATATAAAATAAAAAAAAACACTTCTATTGAGAAACATGTTCACTTTTCATATGTAATACCATGCGATAAATTAGGTGACATCATTCTCATGGATCTAGCTCGTTCCATTCATGAAAAAAGATACTTTAAGTAACATTTTTGTATTTGAACCCCAATAGACATTTATCTGCTGTAAGAATAACTTATTTCTTCGTCCATAACGCTTGGCGAGGTTTTGGCGACGAATTTGGCGGAATGTCGCCAACTTGGCGACTTTTTGAAAAGCTGCCTAATTAACGAAAATCTCGCCAAATGGATAAAAATGACGCTACATCAATGAAAATGAAGACTAATTGTCGAAAATTCAATATCTTGGAAAGAACATTAGTATCCACTATAAGAAAAACCTATTTTTTTACTGTAAAAGTAGTAAATTCATTACATTATATAAGGAAAGTCATGTGTTACCCACATCAGATTTTTACACATATAAACATATAATTAACTTTCTGTAACCCATATAAATATCCAGAAATTAATCTTAGACTTTCTAACTACAAATTTAAAAATTTTATAAAAAAAAAATTATATTTATTTTTTCTTTCTATTAAAATTTAAGGATTTCAAAGGTTATCATAAGCGAACTAGAATTCGGAAACAATATTTAGGGAATAGAAAACTATAAAATTTTCTATTGCACTACAAATTATTGCACTAAAAATAGCTGGTGGTACCACTGAAGCTTTTAAAATTATTATGAAGAGTATCATCTATACGGGGTATTTCAAAAAGATTAAGACTGTACGTCAAGATTGTAATAGAATCTAACCATTTTTATACGCCTTAGTTATATGAGTAAGATATATAAGCAAAACGCGGTTATTATGGTGTTATTACCTTCGACCAGAGATATAAGTCTATTATATCTCATCTCGATGGTTATTACACAGGCAATTTTTATTGCCGAACTTCGGCAATTCCGCCCGTCAATCATACTTTAGGCTCCTCCTCTTTAACAGATCCCTTCTCTCTAATCTCGCCGATTTCATTTCAGAAAGCATTCTTTGGTGTGTTTTTCGTATAATTTGAATCTTTTATATCCTAAAGGTGTTTGTAATTTGTTAAAAGTTCTGTTATTATTTTTCCATCTCCAGACTTCAGAAATTCCTCCCGGCAATGATACTTTAGGCCTCGCCTTTCTAAAACGCCCTCCTTTCTAATACCTCCGAGTTCATTCCAAGAAGGATTATTTAGTGGGGTTTTTTCGTATAATTTGGATCTTTTATATGCCACAGGTATCTGTAATTTGGTAAAAGTTCTGTAATTTGGCGGAAAGATTTCTTCCCATTGAAATGTATGGTGTTGCTGAAAAATTGCTGAAAGGAAGTGCTCCGTGTAATAACACTATTATGGTGTTATTTCACGGGCAATTTTTATTGCCGAACTTCGGCAATTCCGCCCGTCAATCATACTTTAGGCTCCTCCTCTTTAACAGGTCCCTTCTCTCTAATCTCGCCGATTTCATTTCAGAAAGCATTCTTCGTATAATTTGAAGTGTTTTTCGTATAATTTGAATCTTTTATATCCTAAAGGTGTCTGTAATTTGTTAAAAGTTCAATTATTACTTTTCCATCTCCAGTTTTTAGAAATTTCTCCCGGCAGTGATACTTTAGGCCCCGCCTTTCAAAACGCCCCTCCTTTCTAATACCGCTGAGTTCATTCCAAGAAGCATTATTTAGTGGGGGGTTTTTTCGTATGATTTGGATCTTTTATATGCCACAGGTGTCTGTAATTTGGTAAAAGGTCTATTATTATTTTTACATCTCCAGACTTTAGCAATTCCGCCCAGTAATGATACTGTACGCCCATCCTTTCTAACAGGCCCTCCCTGTTTAGTGCTGCCGATTTCAGAAAGCATTCTTTAGCGTGTTTTTTCGTATAATTTGGATATTTTATATCCCACAGGTGTCTGTAATTTGGTAGAAGTTCTATTATTTTTTCCATCTCCAGATTCTAACGTAATTAAGCTGCTTCAACGTGTTTGCATTATAGTCGCCATCGCCATCTTGAATGCAAATGAGAAGAGGAAAGGCGGAGCGTAGTGACGTCCAATTTTATCGTCCTCTTATTGGGTCGCCGCTCAGAAATTGAGCAATTTTTATCGCCGACTACGAACGAATTGCGGCAATTTGGCGGCAAGATTTCTTCCCATTGAAATGTATGGTGTTGCTGAAAAATTGCTGGAATGAAGTGCTCCGCGTAATAACACTATTACTCTCCTTCCACTCTTTAACTGGAACTCAAAATGAAGTTCTTAATTTAGGTATTAATTTTACGCAATCTTGCAAAACATCTGTTCCCAAATAAATGTGCACTACTTGAAGCTACATTGAAAACCAATAGAATTTCTTCTGACCAATTAAATGCTTGAAGCCATCTTGTTTCCAATATTGTTACTTCAAACAATTAAATCCTAATTTTAATCCTCTTTGGGACGTTCACATTCCTTTCAGCTATTTTACCGTTCACTCGTTGTGCCCCGTCTTTTGTTCCTTCCTCCCTGGGTTTGTTTACCTCCTTTTCCCTTCTCGCCGTTGGCAACACCCTGCTTCAGTCACGTTTGCTGTTCGTGCATCAGTCGCCGATCTTTAAAATGAAAATTACAGTAAACTGAAAATTAGTCGAGGTAAACAGAAAACTAATTTTTATGAATTGAAACTAATTAAAAGAGTGCAGAGTCCACTTAGACGATAAGAACTTGTAATTGCATCCCGGTAGCTCAACGGTAGAACGTCGGCTGGCCAGTTCGGAATATCCAAAGTTCGATTCCCGGTTGGGGAATACAGCAAGATACTTTACAAGAGAATTAATAACAATGGATAGATACATATTCCAAAAAAAGTAATGAAAGTAACAGGAACAAAATACAGTTAATTGCTATCAAGCAAATTGACAACACAACCGTCAAATGTAAAAAAAAAAAACAGCAATTAAATATCAACTAATTCTCAAAACAGACGATGATATATATCCAAAAAAATCTGATGGGGGCAGTACATGACATTCCCTAATACACTTTTTTCACAGTGATAAAATGACGTACAAGATCTATGGCACGATGTTTTTGCGCTGATATATTTAATGCTTTCCTGATAACGACACTTAAAACTATTTTGATGTAGCCAATTAACGTATATTTCACACAACTCTAAATTGACAATTATCAATATTGATAGCATTGATAAAAAAATGACACCAAATTGGTGAAAATGACGCTAAATCAATGAAAATGAAGACAAATGGATGAAAATTCAATATCTAGAAAATAATATAAGAATCTACTGTAAGAATAATTTATTTTTTTTAAGAATAATATATTATTTTTCCATCCGTAACGGATGGGCTTGGCAAAATTTTGGCGACGAATTTAGCGGAATATCGTCAACTTAGTAACTTTTTTAAATGTTGCCAAATTAATGAAAATGTCGCCAAATGGATCGAAATGACGCTACATTAATGAAACTGACAACTAA